>APFE031516111.1:81614-167099 GCA_000404065.3 Pinus taeda | reverse complement strand
ATGCTTCCTGGTTTCCATAATTTTGCTTTCCACTATGTCACAAAGCCCTTTTACTCTTTCCAATTGTTGTGGTGTTACTCTAAAGAAGGTGTTGCTCTTTGTATCATCATAATGTGATATCATTTCCTCCCTGAAAATTGACCACGTAACAAGTTGTTTACGAGAACAAAGCCCTTCATACCATAAAAATTGATCCAGTTCTAAATATGAAGATGCAATACATACCTTTTGTAACAGTGATACACCATGTAGATTAAAATGTTGCTCCATCTGAAGTATCCAATTTACCGGATCCTTGCCATCAAACTTCCTCATCTTGCTTTTTCTTGATTTTAGGAGCTCGATCTTGAAACGATTGTAACTTTGTACTTTCAGATCTTTAAGTTCTAAAATTGTGATCAATAGTAGCCCTCTATGTCCTCTTTCCAATGCCACCAGTCTGATCCAAATTGGATTCTCCAAGAAACAGTTATGCTCAATCTCCCAAGATGACAAGATTATAGACTAGTTCAGTAGAGAGAACTTCTATGACGTTCCGCGAGTCACTGTTTCGACCTCTGGATCTGAAAAATATATAGAAGAAACTATAGTCTGTCCTCTTTCTGCACCTTTTGATGAAATTTAAATCCAATGCTCAGAGAAAAAGTTATGATGATTTTCCCTAGGTCACCTGTTTGGAATGTAATTCAGGAGTCTGCAAAAAGACCAACTTCCTCAGATCATATCTCTGCAACTATAGTGCAAAATGCTCTGAAGTTTGGGACCAAGTTGTAGGGTGATGTCTTCTCAAATGGTTTTTTTTTCAACTTCTGAAACGTCGTAGAAAAAATGTTATAGTGAAAATGCCACGATGACCTATTTGGAGTAGTGAAACCCTAGAATCCAAGGCTCTGATACCAAATGTTATGAAACCATCTCAAGAAAAGATATAAAAGATAGATCAAATCCTTAGAATTCAGCCTCTTCGAGGGGGAAACCTCCTTTACATGACATAAATGAACAATTCTTGGATGATACAAAATAAAATACCTCCTTTTTATATATAGGAGTCTAAGGGGTCATAGCATAATCAAAGCCTACATAACAATAATAATGTAAGGGCACAATAATAACAATAGTGGGCTTCTATGGAGCACAATAGTAGCAATATGGGCACTACATGGGTACATCAATATAATAAGTGGGTTGTACTAATAACAATAAGGGGTTACACTAGCAGTATAGGGGCCTAACATTTTCTCTTTCTGCTTCTTCTTCTTCTCAGTCACTTGATTGTTAGCTTTACCAGCTTCATCAAGCGAAGAGGAAGGAGGAGAGGGAGAATCAGAAGAAGTAGAAGGTTGGTGGGAAACTCTAGTATCATCTAGTTGTTGACTTGACTGCTCAGGAATTACGGTATTCTAAATGACAGAGGTAGAGCAGAGCCAGACAGGAAAACCAATCGTCAACCCTGGAAGTTACAATGTGGCCATATGGGGTGCACCAACATCTCCCCAAGAGGAGAAGGGACTAGGATTTCCACCAAGGGGAAATCCTTGGTGGGTAGACTCCATTTTTCTCAACCTAAAGACCAACAAAGGAATTTGTGATGTTATTCCGATTAAAATAAATTTTAGACGCTTTGACACAACCTGTTTTTTCAATTTTAAAGAGTTGAGAAAAAACAAAAGATGACTCTAGTCGCCTTCGATTTTTAGTGAGCCTGAAGTGACAAGTGCTCAGAGGACCTTTTCTTTTAAGGATTCTGAAAAGGAGCAAAATAGACTACTCTGGAGATCTAGGTAGAGGGGATTACCAAAACCAATCACAAAACTGCAGAATACCTTTTACGGTACGACAACCAATCTTCCCAAATGATGTGTTCAGTGCATTGCGATCGATAGGGCGACAGAAACAACTTCCTAAGGATAAAGGATGCAGCCTATTGTGGTATCCCAATGTATACTCGACGGTACGTGGGAGCACAAGTCTGTACGGGCACTTGCCGTCTCAGAGTGGAGGAATCACCCAACCAACAATGAAAACAATAGTTACCAGGTTTTATGACGTCGGAATATGTCTCTAGCCTAGACCTCTAGATGTTGTGCATTAGGTTCTAAAGCATTGTTAGATTCATTAAATTTATTTTAAGTTGATCTTGCGTAAAAATTTTCCTTTCAGGTTCAACACGTGATGTGTATACAATTCCTAAAATGTAGTCTAAGATGATAAACAAACGTTTAATCTTCTTTTGGCAATGGAAATCCTAGCTACTAAGGAAATAAAGTTTAAGAATCTTTCAACAAAGAGCACAGAGCACATGCTAGATGCACTGTCCTAAATCAAACCAAGCAGTCTAAATGCAAATGCACATGCATGTATTTGTTTTCAGCCTTCTTAATGTATGAATGATGATAAGAGAGACACTTTGCGATTTCGAAATGAGAATTGCTTTCCAACACTTTAAAAACTATTAATTCAAATCATATGCAATAGTAACTGTATAATTGACTATAAAAAACAATGGGATTGTCTTCTATGATTGGAAATGACAGCTACGACACTTTCAGATCAAGAAACGACAGTTCGACTATGCTACTTCTTTGCAAAAGAGAACTGAAAATGGCACACAATACATAAAAACACTAACAGTTCTTTGCATTATAGAGGCAGAATAATGTAAGAGAAGGGGGTTTTCACAGAGATACACTGGCCACAGATAGTAAAAATCCTGAATAGGACTGAAAATAGTGAGGAAAAACCAAAGTCTGAAGGTAAAGTTAACCTTCCCTGACCATCGCACCTGTCACATAGTGAATTCAGTATGCAGCGCACCTACTGCACTCGGGAAGTGCAATGCATGCAAATTGACTTGAAGACAGGGTGCGATGGTACCAGTGTGAGACTTTAAACGAGTTTTTACTCACAATTTGCAATTCAGTTCAGGGATTTAGGCCTAGTAAGTGATGTTCAGTATATGTAAATCATAAGGGTTGATCTAAGGAGGTTACTAGAGCCACCACTTAGGGCAATTAGACTGTTTTCAGATCAATTGTTTAATTCATAAACAAAACCTGTAGATAGACTGAAGCAACATTGATCTACTTTGCATTTCTATAACAAATGCAGTTCGAAAGCTAGCTGGCTTGGCTTCAAGCTCCGTCTGTAAGTTTATAAAAGAAACAAAGATAGGCTAATAAACAATCTAGTCGCTCCCCAGTGGAGTCGCCATTTTATTACCGGGAATAGTGTCCACTTGGACGCTGTTATTCCCACTAAGACTGATAGCTATCTTAGAAACAAACAAGTAAAGTCTACTTTCGTTTTCCTTTATGAAAATAGATAAGAGTGGAACAAAGGAGACCAACCTTAGTCTTGCGCTTGGTTTCCTTGTTTGATTCCTCTCCGTCCTGGTAGAACTTTGCCGCTTCTTCTTCATCTGCCCAACGATCATCTTTATGTAGAAAACAAGTTGTCTAATTTCACAGTTTGCTTGAAATATCATGATGCTCCCAGTCTTATTTGATTTCCTTGATTGTTGTATATGAGCCTATACGTTGCAGTAGTTTGAGTTTTTGAACTGGTCAAAGGTCTTCCCACAGACCTAGTGTTAAAATTTAGACTATTATCTTTATTAGTAAAATTAATTTATTTTCTTTACAATCTCTATCTTTGTAGACCTCTTATATTTTGTTATATTATTATTCATGGTTTTTCACAACTTATGCTCTATAGCATTTCAAGGTTTTGACCTAAAAACTTGACTAGCTCATTGTTAATTCAACTCTGATTTTTGTCTTTTTTTAATTTCTGTTAATAATTTATCTCATTGTGAATATCATGTTTCAGTTGTATATACCTATCAACTTCTCCTTTCTTTTAGTTAATATATCTGCAATCTAAATACATCTAAAAACAAAAACAAAAATAACAAAATATTTGCACTTTACGTTGTATATTTTGAACAAACTGTCTCATTATCTTGTTTGGCTAATAAGATTCGAGAGATTGATTAGTTTAGTTTGTTTAACTTAAACCAAACTATCAACATTATGTACATGGCACAAAGGCTACAATAAAACTTTCAAGTTTATGGTCCAATCAAATATGTGAAAAATAACTTTTATAATAATATTGAAAAATAATTTTTTTTTTTAAAATTAAACATTTAATAATAATTATAATTCAATAATATAACTAGATTTAATTATAATATTGCACATAATACCAGGTAAGTGATCATGCATCTTGTCGAATTAATAATGACGTTTGACTCAACACATCCATTGCAACCACACTTTGTCTTAAAACGTTACAGTTTTGGGAATACAAAACGCGTGAAATCACAAATGGGGAGAGAATATGGGTAATAATCAAATGTTTTGATCCTATCTGCAAATGATATATATTATATATATAAGGTCAAATGATATATATATTATATATAAGGTCATAATAGTCCTTAAAACTCCAAGAACTTGGGAAGGATAAAATAGATCAAATCACACAGAGATTTGGGATTTTAAGCATATCTTACATAAAAGATTTACATTCATCCATAATCTAAGTGTTGGAAATCGGGAAGACAATATTCTAGAATTTGCCAACCAACCGGCAACCACTTTCCCATTGAGATAGATTATCTTTGAGAATATACCTTGTATCAGATAATAAATATTAAATATTAATTTGCAGTAGTGGTGGTTAGTAAGTGTGATTTTTTATCTGGTTTGGAATATTTTAATAAATTTTATTTTGTTTTTAAATTTTGTTGTGATGAAAAAATAATTTATTTTTTATTGTGATGTATTATTAAATTATAACAAAATAATAAATTTCAAAAAAATTTTTATTTACTTCTCCTGTTAACTTCAACTATTATTTTATATTATTATTTTGACTAATTAAATTTGTATTGGAATTAAGAGATCAACTACTCTAATTTAAATCAAAAAATAAAAATTTATCTTCTTATGATGTATATCTAAGTAGATGATTAGTTATTTATTATTAGTCTAATTATAATTATTAATTTTATTTTATTTTTAATATAATTTCACTGAGTCAAAATGTTTTAATTAATAATTATAATTACTAGCAAATTAATTTATCCAATTATTAACCCTTTGACAAGGTGGATTGGATAAATATAATGTTGTCATTACTTTAGCGCGGACTTAATACACAATTTATAGATTACATACCACAGCCCTATTAATCAATTCCTATGTTTCCCCTTTTTCCAATCCTTAGAATGTTTTAATTAATAATTATAATTACTAACAACTTAATTTATCCAATTATTAACCCTTTGACAAGGTGGATTGGATAAATATAAAGTTGTTATTACTTTAGCTAGGGCTTAATACACAATTTGTAGATTAGATACCATGACCCTATTAATCAATTCCTATGTTTTCCCTTTTTTCAATCCTCAGAGGAGGCTTCATTAGGGATTCTCTCCATCCCCTCTTCTCTTCCTCTAGGTCACAGAAGCTTTATGTAGAGCCATTATGGATGCAAACATGAGACATCTTACAAAAAGTATCTCTATCACACAAAATTGCTCCCTCATGCATCTTTTATTCTTATATGATATTGTTATTTTTTTAGCTTTGGACTATGGAAGCCTCCAAACTATCAATCAAATTTTGGATAGCTTATCCTTGGCCACTAAAATGAAAATAAATCATGAAAAATATACCTTTTTAGAAGTTAAATTTAGTTTAGTTATAAAGTGGAAAACAAAATTACTAATAAGAAAATATTATTATTGAAACTATTAAAAATTCAATTAGATTTCCACATTTTTATAAAATAATTTAATTTTCCAAAAATAATTTTTATTCTAACCTTTCCCATTAACTTTAAACCTAAAACTTAATAGAAACTCAACTAATATTAATTTTGAAAAATACAATACCCTGAAACTTTAACAACATATCACTTTTACCCTTTACTTTGTGATATGAATAAACACCACATCATATCGTGTCTCAATGACAAATCTGCACTGATCACTTGATTTTAGTGTTGAAATGTGAATAACGCAAGGGTTTTTTCATAATTAGACGTAAACTAAATCTATATGATATGAATCATATTACATATCTTAATGAGAAATTTACATTTGATATGAGTTATATCACATATCTAAATGAAAAATGTGTAGTGATCATAATTTTAACCTTGGAATTTAAATAACTCAAAGATTTTTTCATTTGTAAATTAAATTTCATCATTATTTATTTTTTGATAATTATATGTAAATTAAATCTCATCATTATTTATGTAATATGATATTTTCATAAAAAATATCAATGAAAAAATGATTATATTATGTTATTTTTTTATATTATATATTTATATTATAAATTAAGGAGTCAAATAACTTATTTGATCTCAATGTATTCTTAAATAATTATATATTATATGTAAGGCTATAATAGTCTTTAAAACTCTAAGAACTTGAGATTTCTTCCGAAAATGTTTTTATTCAGAATATAGATCACAAAAATTTAAACACGAAAATAAATCAAATCACCCAGAAATTAGGATTTTAAAAAACATCATTTAACATATCTTACATAAAAGATTTACACTCATCCTTAATCTAAGTGTGTCAAATCGGGAAGAAAATAATCTAGAATTTGCTAACCAACCACTTTCCCATTGAAATAGATTATCTTTGAAAATATATATAAATATTAATTTGTAATAATGGTAATTAGTAAGTATATTTTTTTATTTGGTAATTGTATATATATTTTATATATCATATATATATTTAAGTTTAATTTTATTTAATTTATTATAAAATATATTATTAACAAATCCATTAAAAAATTGATGGACTTTAAAAAAAAAACATCAAACATTTTTTTTTAACCTTTCTTTTCTTTAAACTTCTTATCAATTTTAAACCTCAAACTTGAAAGAAACTAAACAATACTCAAATCTAACGAATATCAATTAAGAAAAACAATATCCTCAAACTTTAACAACATATCACTTTTAACTTAAAAGTAAATAACTTTTAAGAATAAACACCACATCATATCTGCACCGATCACTTGATTTTAGTGTTGAAATGTGAACAACCCTAGGGTTTTTTCATATTATACGTAAACTAAATTTATATAATATGAATCAGATCACATATTTTAATGAGAAATTTGTATGTGATATGAGTCATATGTGAATAACAAATTTGTAATTTGTATGTGATATGAGTCATATATGAATAACAAATTTGTAATTTGTATGTGATATGAGTCCTATCATATGAGTCCTATCCCATAATTAAATAACAAATGTGTAGTGATCATTTGATTTTACTCTTGTAATATACATAATACAAGAAGTTTTTCATAATTATATGTAAATTATATTTTATCATTATTTATGTGATATGATATTTTAATAGAAAATGTGTTTTATAGATATATTTTAGTAAGAAATTTGTAATGAATGTTATATTGTATTATTGAGTCTATGAGGCTTTGGATTGACGGTGAATAGGTGTAATGTTAAAATACTCTTTGTGATAGGTCACTGGTTCAAATCTCCGTGGGTGCTTACCTACCAAAAAAGCCCCACGGGGGTAGGCGAGTTGGTAATCACAATGCAGTGAAGTTCATTAGAAAGGCGGGCTCTGTATTGAAGGTCACGAGTTCAAATCCCCCAGACTAACCTTGGAGCTGTATAGAGGGGCGAGCGCAGCTCCCAGTGGTTATAGAGGTAGTGGTCAGAATCGACCCCGTGTAATGTGAGTCGCGAGGCTGCCCCTATTGCAAATTCTACTGTAATAAAAAAAAAGAATGTTATATTGTATTATTTAAATATTTTAATTCCATATATATATATATATATCCCTTAAAGATTGGTGTAAGTGATTAGATTAGTTTGAAGTTTATTTTAATATATTGTTTGATACGGTTGAATTTTTTATTCTTTTTAAGGGAAAGTTTGTAATTAATAACAAATTCTTATAATTATATATTTTAAATGAAAAAAGGTATGAATATTATAGTTATTATCTAAATATTTTAAGTGGCAATAAAAATATAATAAATATATAATAATATATATTAATAATATATATATATAACCAACCTAGATCCATATTAACTCAAGTTTTATCAAGTGCCAAGAGGGATGAAATATGTAGGTGCAAACCTCTTTCTTTAGTGTAAAAGAGATTTTATCTCCCTCCGCACTTGATAGATCTGAAATTAAAGTGGATCTAGGTTGGTTTATAACTAAATAATGTTATATATCAATTGATTAACTCATTATTTTTAAAAACGCTGAGGGTTAGCTCAAGTGGTCCAGTCCTGTCATTAAAGTACCTTTGCTATTGAGAGGTGATGGGTTCAATTCTCTTAACACTCTTCGGGTCAAGCTCCGTGGTTGAGTTGGCACAAAGCGTGGAATTAGTAATTGGGGTGGTGTTCTCTTAACACTCGAGTCAAGCTCCATGGTAATTATGGTAATTATGGTAATTATGGTAGTGTAATAGTCACCATCAAATTGGTAATTGGGGTGGTGTAGTTTTTCTGTGGTAATTACGGTAATAACGGTGGTGTAACAATACCGTCGAATTGGTAATTGGGGTGGTGTAGACAGTCACCATCAAATCGGTAATTGGGGTGGTGTAGTAGTCATGGAATTGGTAATTACGGTGGTGTAACAATCAATGTCGAATAGGTAATTGGGGTGGTGTAGACAGTCATCGCGGAATCAGTAATTGGGGTGGTGTAGTTGCTCCATGGTAATTACGGTAATTATGGCGGTGTAACAGTGATTGTTGAATTGGTAACTAGGGTGGTGTAGATAATCACTGTCGAATTGGTAATTGGGGTGGTGTAGCAATCGTGGAATTCATAATTACGGTAATTACGGTGGTGTAACAATCACCGTTGAATCGATAATTGGGGTGGTGTAGTAGTTGTGGAATTAGTAATTACGGTAATTAAGGTGGTGTAACAGTCATCGTCGAATTGGTAATTGGCGTGGTGTAGCAGTCATGGAATTGGTAATTACAACAATGTAATAGTCACTATCAAATTGGTAATTGGGGTTATGATGGTGTAATAGTCACTGTTAAATTGGTAATTGGGGTGGTGTAGTAATTTTGGTAATTACGGTGGTGTAACAGTCACTATCGAATTGGTAATTGGGGTAGTGTAGCAGTCGTGGAATTGGTAATTTTGGTAATTACGGTGATGTAATAGTTACCGTCAAATTGGTAATTAGGGTGGTGTAGCAGTCATGGAATTGGTAATTTTGGTAATTACTATGGTGTAACAATCATCGTTGAATTGGTAATTGGGGTGGTGTAGCAGTCATGGAATTGGTAATTTTGGTATTTACGATCGGGTAACAGTCATTGTCGAATTGGTAATTGGGGTGGTGTAGCAGTTGTGGAATTGGTTTACGATGGTGTAACAGAATTGGGGTTGTCACGCCCCTACCCTGGCGGTAGTCTTTCAATCACACGAAGGGGGGTGCGGCACCACCACCCGTTTTCTTTTTAACAATACTCACACGTTGTGGACTATGCCTACTTTCTATACTTAGTTTATTTTTTCACTTTTCTAAGTATAACATTCACATACACAACGGAAACATTCAATTATTCATCTTCACCGTTATTTCCATTTACACATATGCACGACGGATATTTAACGAGAGGGGAAACTCCCTGAAATATGAGTTTGCCTAATGATAATAACGATATTTTACAAAATATACAAGTTACAGTCTTTGCCAGGAAACCCCAAGTTTCCTCCTTGCAATTTCTTCCATAATCGTGCAACCCGGCCTGCACCATTCGGTCCATCCGAACCATCGTTTGGAGTGCCCACTAGTTCTATCGTTTGTCGCAACTCGTTCAATGAAGTGATTACAACCTAGCTCGTGCCTCCATTCAGAGCTGCCCACGGCGTGTCGCCCACTCGCCGCCTACCCACAGTTCAACCTATCGTTCCACACTTGCTCACACCTTCGTTCACCTCAACTCGTCTCGTCGCACCGGGCGCTCTCCGCCCATTCATCGGCTCATCGTTCCAACCTATCTACTCAAGCTCACTGTGTCACCCTACTCGCAGGTTGCCCAACTCATCGTTTGGACATGCCCACCCGCTCACCGATACATCGCCAACTCTCCAACTCGCGGTCTTCCCAACTCACTGTGTCAATCACCATTCATTCCACGGGTGCCTCAACTTGCCATGCTAACCCGCCCAACCGTGGTTCAATAGGCTCAGTACACTCCTGTTTAGGTCGCTCAGGTGCCTCCACCCAACTCGCCATTCAATCGGTCAAGTCACCCAAACACACCCGTCGTTCAGTTGTCTGCCCACTGCGGTAGCTCGTTGCACCTCCGAGTGCACCCACCGTTCAGCCTGCGCCCGACCTGCGGTTGCCTCCGCCAACTCGTTCGCTATAGCCCGAACGACTTGCAGCCCACCCGTTATGAGAACTCTGTATCTCGGCTCCGTGCTTCGGCCCAAGATTCTGCCTACACTTCGTCACCGTTTTAGACTCTCCAAGATCGCTCGCCATCCTAGCTCGCATGAATACTTGCAAGAATTGCTTGATGATTTGTCCCACCATCCACCACTTGGTTTATATGGTGGTTGGCCCTTCGGTTGGGGCATTGTCCCACCAAGCCGATCCACTGTTTTGTCCAACTCGCCCCTTCGTCACGTCGGTCCATGGTGTGGGTGCCCATACATGGGACCGCCCTCCATATAAACTTGCCAACCCATCCACACTTAGCCAATTTTACGATGAGCCGTCGTGCAGTCGTTTCACTTGTTTCCTCCGTTCGGCTAGCTCGGTGCATCGTGTAGAATTTTTCTACAAACCAGTCAACTCTGATACCATGTAGAGATTCCCACCTGTAGATCACCTGGTAATGCAATGTACTAAAGCAAAACACTTGATCTACTTCTATAAACAATTTAGCGGAAGCTTAATCAAACATGAGCAACATCAATAAGAACACATATAACTGATATGAAGGAACCAATCACACATAACATAGAAGAATTTACTCGGGGAAAGCACCTGCCTAAAACCCCATCTCTGTATTATCATACAAGTGGAAATATAGTCCAGATTACACAAAGCCTTAGCTTGGAAGCTATCCAGCTCATAGTACAATCCCTCTGTTGCTCATAGATAGTCACAAACCTTCTCCTTTGCCCTCCATGCCTCCTATTTCTATGCATAGTTTTTCCTGGGTCCTCCAGCTGCAACCTGTGTGATTCTCACCTCACACACAACACTGACCTCTGAAATAAATGCACAAACCAGAAGGAGATAAATCATCATCATGGATGAGCTTCCTTTATAGGAAAAATATTCATCCAATTGATAGTACACCGTCCCTTCTGATGGACTGCTTGCTGGTTCCAATGACAATCTTCCGAGTCTGGTTGCAATATCTTCTATGTCTTCGATTTGTTCCTTTCCCAATTCCCTGAGATCCTCAGTCATGAAATTCCTGTCTGTACAATAATGGAATGTTTTTAATTCACTGTCACAAGTTTAATAATAATTCCACCTTCTTTCCATTCCTTCATAAGAACTCTGTGAGCTGCAACCAACCTCTGCAGTAACAGCCTCCTCTGTTACACGATACCTCACCAAGCCCTCATTTTCATCACCTTCTCTGATCTCAACTGGGTCTTTGTCTAAAGTGACATGCATGAGTTATTTAAGTTATAATATTAAGTTATCTGAAAATACTAGTTGTTACATGCATGCAAGCATTAACAAACTGAATCTCATTAATTTAACAACTTGTTAAATTAATCTAACTGGGACTCATTTAACTTAGCCAACTAATTACAACTCATCCTTATCTCTTTAACTGATGGATAAATTCACCAATTAATAGATAAACTGTTGCATGTCCTGACATAGACTTCAAGTTTGCTTTTCCTTAACTAATTAACTCATGGAGATTAATTAATTAATATTTTAAACTTCTGTTAAGACCAAATTCGTTTTTACTTCCTGTAGATAGACCAGATACTGCTATAAATAGGAAGGGACCCAGAAATGCTATTTTTAGAACTTTCTATTTTTAGCAGTTTCACCTCTCACCCAAGGTGGTCAATGACCTCATTGGCCAAACTATTATTTTTAGACATGCTATTTTTAGCACATTCTAAATTTAACATTTCTTGTTGCACATTTTTCAACACATCGTGTGGACACACCTTGACTCCCTAGTGACCACCCAGCTCATTGCTCGCCCATCGCACACCCTCGCTGACTCTACACATCACACAATGACTCAGGGGCCTTACATCCTCCCTCACCTCAAGTCATTGTCGTCCTCGACAATACCGTCACATGACATCGCAGAGTGTCACTAGCTCCTATTAACACTTAGGTTGTCCCTTGGCTCCTTAAGGGATACGACCGAGGTAACCACAGACCAAGCTTTGGACTGTCAGTCCTAGCCTACCAGCAGTCAGAGAGGGCTCTCTCTTTGGGATTTAGCTTTGTTTAGGAAATGATTTCAGGCTAGTTATTATGCACATGGGTTTTTTTTTGAGTTTGGCGGGATGGTTGATCTACTCAGGCAGAGTTGGCATGCGAAGCGCAAGAGGTTTAGAACATTGGGCATGGAGTCAAGGATGTGGACTGAAAGATGTGTTTTCTTTGGCAAAGAAGGGACTACAGAGCAGGATAGATACACAAGGAATAATATCAGGTTTGAATGAGGATGAAACGGATGCCAGGGAATGAAAGACAGCTAAGTAGTTTTCATTCATGCTAACAGAGGGAACGTGACTGAATATTCTATAGGAGCAATTAAGAAATTCCTACAACAATATTCATATACGGAGGAAACTAGTGCAAATATGAGCCTAAGAGGAATTCATATTTATGGGCTAATTTAGAAGGAAAACATAGAGAAAAAACAGGAATTGAGGGCAGAGCACGGCTAAGTGACATCTGAACTATTCTTTCTTCCTGCAAGTTTAGATCATGACACATATACGATATAGCAAACATAGCAACTATAGAAAGAGATAAGGAAAATTTATTAGTCCATGAAGCAGCACGAGAATTCTGTAATCTTATTCTTCAGCCATCGAATCCATATTTAGACAGTCCAAACACAAATGTTCCAGCAAGCTCTGTTTATTAAATCTCTTAGAGCGTACACAACAAGTCTCAAAATGAGATTATCGATCAAAACACTTCTCACCCTTTGAACAACGAACATCGTTGTTTAAATAGGAAATATTTACATGCTGGCCCTTGAGCCGCTGTCAAGTTAAAAGAACATCACTGAAAACATATCTAACAAAACAGATCCAAAGATATCTATAGCAATAAAGTTTTTTAAATGCTAAGTTGTGCTGGTAATGAATGCATAAAATATCTAAACAGGTGTTCTGGGGCAGCTGGCAACTCAAGTTATGCAAGTGAAGGCTGCGTATGAGAGAGCAACCTCAAAATGGTTGAACGGTGGTCCTGGAGCTGTGCGCTGGCCTCATGGCCATAACTCTGTAATTACTGCACATGGAATCCTTTGTCGGTATTGTTTAGGCGGTTCCATAAATAATCTTCGCCTTTTAGATTGTGGCAGTGGCTGTCCCTTCAGTAAGTTGAGTTGCCCCTCCACATCCAGAATGATATGATCCTCACTCTGCTACAAGCCCTTTTGCCATCGACAAGCTTCCAGGACCCCGACGAATGCCTGCATACGAAGCCATTGCTTTTCTTCCTTCAGACCCTCTTCTGATTGCGAAGCCTAAAAATATTGAACGTGGTTTTATAACGGATGGAAGTTTTTGGCAGGCGACAGAGGGTTGGAAATGAGGAGATTCGACCCATAAGGATAGTTGACAAAGATCCAGTGACCATGACGAATATACAGACTGAGCCATGCGAATTTGATATTTGCTTCAGAATGCAACTTTACAAAGCACATACGAGGCTTAATAATGACATGATCGTCTAGGCTGACAAATTCGTAGAATGTAGGGAAATAAATCAGAACAGTATAAGAATAGAATGTAAACTCCTCTGCTTCTGAAATGACTTTAACATTTCTCATATTGCCATGCACCGTGTTATGCGCTCCTTTGGGCCTTCAGCTATGATCGTTCCTTCGCACTCTCTGTCTAGCAAAATTTTGACATCCCTCAACTTCATTTCCTTGCCATAATATTCGCAATAATGGCCGGTTTCTTCCAAGCACATCCATATATCCATTGATCCTATGCCTAACCATCGCAACCTTGAAAAATAAGGCTTTTTAAACCATGAAATTGCAAGTCTTGTAATACCACCACTATTATATATATCCAATAATCTTAGTGTGCTTCCATATCCTCGACCCTGGAAATGCATTGATGCCAAAGCAATGACAGATGTATCACCAATAAGAGGGCATTCCCGGAGTCGAAGTTCCACAATCTGCATTCCACTTTTGACTAAAACTAGAATTGCATTGTCAGTTAAGTTTGGAATATTTGACAAGTCAAGATTTTGCAATGTTTGAACAAGGGAACCTGCAACTAAAGCAGATATGCCCTTGTCAGTCAACCTTTGACAGCTTCTTAAGGAAAGTGATACCAATGGTGAATTGCCACTTCCTAAATAGGATAAGCCAACATCACTGATATCTGAACTATTCAAGTGCAATGTTTTTAATTTTCCAAGTGATGACGCGACCTTCAATCCATCATCTCCAACACGCCTGCAACCCTTCAAATCTAGTACTTGTATGTCCTTACAGTATGCCAAATGTATAACGGAAAAGTCAGTAATCAAAGTGCAAGAAATCAAGCTTACATCAGTTAGAAAGAGAGAAGCTGCAGAAATATCATGAAATACTAGATCCGTTAGCTGAGTTGTGCGCAATAACTCAAGCTTTTGTAAATTAGAACATTGGTGCAGAATAGCCCGAAAACCTGCATCTGTGATACGGCAGAAACCACCAAGTCTAACACTTTCCAGATTTGAGCAGTTTTCAGCCATTAGAAGAATCCCAAGATCATTAACACTTCTAAAAGATATAGCAAAATCCTCTTGACTACGAACCAATGAAAGATGCCGCAATTTTGAACAACTACTGATTTGTTGAATACCCCAGTTTGTCAAGTCCATAGCTGCACGAGGTTCTTCAATAGGTTCATCTCGAAGGTCAAGGTGGATAAGGGAGGGTAGATTTTTGGAAATAACACCTACCACCGAATCTGAGATCCAGTCTAAAACCAGACACAACTTTTGTAAGTTTGGAAAAGCAGCGCTCTTAGGCTCTTGCATTTGAAGGGTAGAGTGACCAAATATGTTTCCCCCCGAGCTTAAAATCTTGGAATTAAATATCTCTTTTGCATCTGCTGCTAGTATGTAGCCAAGTTCCAGAACTTTTAGGGTTGGTGCAGCCAACCTCCAAATCGCAGCAAACTTGCTATTATTAAATGAAGATCCATCAAACGTCAAGCAAAGAGATTCTAACCGAGAGCAGCCTCTGAGAAACTGTTCAAGGCCAGTATTATGGATGAAAGTCCTAGGTCTGTCCTCTCGTTCATCGAGCCAACCCAACTCCAGGGACAATGATCGTAGGTTTTTGCAATTTCTTCCAATTTCAAATAAAAGTTCAGCAGTAAAATTGTCACAGCACCGAAGACAAAGCTCCTCTAGTTGAGGGTTGGCAAGATGTCCAATGGATGAATCACCAAGTTGGGCACAGTCTACTTTCAGACTTTTAAGTGCCAGATTGGGAGGAAGTAAATGATGCAACATTTCAGATGTTGGTGGAAGATCAATCCACTTCAAAACCACAGCCACGCTGCCAGGCTGCTTACTAGCATCTTGAACTTGAAATACTGCCATGTGCATATGAGGATCAAACTCTTCATTTATTGGATCAAACCTTTCAACTCCGTGTTTTTTAAACACATCTGAAAGATGCTTTTCAGTCATCGCCACCCCTTCCAAAAGTGTTTTCAGTAGTGGCGCTGCTCCACTTGAATCTTGGGAAGGGTCTATCTCGCTAAAGCTTTCTTTAACAACAGATGATGCTCTTGACAAGTTATCAGCAACACCTAAGAGGCTCTTGGCAAAACTCTGTACTGCAAACTTTTTTGTACTTTCTGCCTCACGCCTTGCCCTATCCATGACATTCTCTACTTCTACATAACTCCGAAGAACCTTCTCCTGCATCACCTTAATCTCATTGTGTTTTTTCTTCAATAAATCCCCTTTCTCCTGAACAAGTCGAATTAAATCCTCTGTTGAAATTTCTTTCTCATCATCTGATGACATTTCTGATTCTGAATCTGACTCTTTTATTTGTGCGGTTTTCTTAGGCTTATCCTGATTTTGACTGATGGGCTCAACAGTTTCATTGCCTTTACTAGCCACTGTACCCTCCATAATCATCTCGTCCAGATACCTGTAAGCCTCTTCTGGGTTCCACGTCCTACAAAGGAAATAAAAGGTAGGTGTACGTAATGGCATTTGGATGGAAACCCATTTCTCGAATCCTGTTAAAGAGGTTTACTGCTTCTTTGATACATCTTTCTTTAGACAGAACATAAATTACAGCATTATAGACCTTAAGATTTGGAGTAAAACCTTTCTTTTTCATCTCATCATAGAGTCTGACAACATCATAAAACTTGCCTGCCTTGGAGTAACAACAAATGACAGTGGTGTAAGAAGATGCATCAGGGGTGATGCATAGGTTAGACATTTCTTCCCACAGCCTCTTAACCTGATACACATCAACAAAAATGTTACACCAACCATAAAGGATAACATTGAAGCTCTTTGTTTCCAGTGGATAACACTTCTTGTTAAAGTGAATCAACTCCTCTGCCTCTTCAACAAACATGTTTCTGCAGAGTGCACGGAGAAGGAAAAGAAAATCATCATAGTCTGCAGCAAGTTTGAACTTATCCATGGCATGGAATGTCCTAGAAAATCATCATAGTCTGCAGCAAGTTTGAACTTATCCATGGCATGGAATGTCCTTATGGCTTTCTGAGCATCATGAACAGCAGCATAACTTTTTACCATTATCATCAGAGTTTGGCGAGTCACCATGGCATTCTCATGCATTTTTCTGATTAAACCCCAACCTTTATCAAACTTTCCGTGCACACCCAATATAGAGATCATGATATGGTACGCACTGACTGTGTGGCTGTATTCTGGTTGTGAACCTGCCCATTGAAAAACTCTAAAAGCAGCCTTCCCATCATACTGAAGTCTATGGAGAAGTTTATGTACCAAATTTGGCGAGGGAATGAATCCACAATCATCAAGTGCTGCCCTGGCTTCTTCAATAGGGAGGCTATGGAGATCCTTGGTAATGAATAGCACCTTGTTAAACCGCTACCTTCATTCATGACTTCTGGGTCTTCATCACTCTTGTAAATATGTTCATCTGATGAATACCCACCGGATAGATCTCTTTCTTCTGCATCCCTATGTAATGTAAATCCTGTATCTGAGGAAACCCATCTGTGGTTATAGTGGGCATTTGTGATGGATGGAATACTGTGTGTTAGGTTGGTATGAAGTGAAAATTGGGGATTTAAGTAGTCAGATGAGATTATATGGGATTGAAAGGCAGGTGGAATGAATGATGTGAATCTGGAAACGGTTGAGATGAAATGATTGAAAGGTCTCTTGGCAAAATGAAGTGCCATCCATCGAAATATGTAAATCAAATCATCTCGGAAATTTCCTGTTATCGCTCATGTGCCATTATAGCAGTCATAACAGCATGTCCATCCCTGTCTAGCTCTGCAATCTTTGATCTATTAGAAGATGATGCTGACGCCCAACTAGCAAGTGCCCATGCTGCCAATGGCACTGCAACATGTCTACTTTGCAAGTCATCCCAGAGTCCAGGATATTCAAAGTTTTCATTTGAAGCAACGTGCCTTTTAGCATTCATAGTATTTGGTGGATGCAGCCTTACTAAGGCCAATGAGATCAGTCAATAGTAGTGTTAGCCATGCTTGAGAAATGTTTAATAGTGCCTGATCCATGGTCCTCAAGAATACATGCAATGACTTTTGTGCCTGAGGATTTTGTGCCCTCTTTGCCTCAATAGCAAATATGGAACATTGCTGCAAGCAAAGCATGACATATTTGGCCTGTAAATATGTTGATCACGAAAGGTGAATACCTGCTATGAGCAGGAGGCTAACAGACTCATTAAGCATCAGAGCATACAAAGGTAAGTTTGTTTGTCAAATGATCAAGATGCTACAAAATGAGAGCTCCTTCCTCTTTTATCACCTTGGGTCCCCCTTAGCCTGTTGTGGGACCCTCCTTCCACTAATTTGATTCCCTCCAATAAATTCCTTGTCCAAGTTCGAATTATTCATGTGGGTGGCCCCCACATTCCACTAGCTACCATAAATAAAGTCGAATTGCCTATAGTTCCTAATTTTTGCGTGTGGGTCCTCCTCCTAAGCAAAAAATGATGCCAAAATTGTGTAGCTGCACCCCGTGACTAATACATTTGAGAAGGTACATGACACAAATATTCAACTGAGTAGTCAAAAAGAAAGAATAACCCTTTTTGTGTAGAAGGAGAGATTGACGCCATGCCTTAGTAAAAAAAGGTTTCCTGTGAAAAATGTCTTTAGTGGGTTACCTACCACTTGCATAAGGAAAAAAGGGGATCCTATCTAATTTTCTTCCAAAGGTTATTGATTTCAAATTTTATAAGTGAAAACATATGATGAAAATACAAAATAAAATGCAACTAATAAGTTAGATCAACAAACACATTGTTGTCTTGATTTTTATAAGCTAACCTAGACAATATGAGATCTACTTATTTAGGAGCAATGATGAAAAAAATAAGAAATTAGGAATAAAAGGGTATATAAAGAATAATTAAAGACAAACACAAGGCCAAACAACAAAGAATAAGAAAGACTGATCTTCCTCTTATACATTCCTAAACCCATCTAGCCACTAACTAATTTTAGTAGTAATCTTAATTGTGAGAATACCTTTCATATAAGATTAAAAGTCCACATCCTCTTTAGAAATATTTTTTTAATTAAAAAATGATTAAAAAATATAATACAATATCCACCCTCATAATCTAATATTTGAGAGGAGCTAAGGATAAAATACATTTTGTGTCCTTTCTCATCTCATTCTCTTGTCTTATGGGAGCCATTATGAATAATATTATAGTATTTAAATTGAGGTTTTCTTGCTTGAACTTAATTGGTTTTCCCTGGATTCATTGGTATTATTGTTTGAGTCTTGTACTTTGAGTACATTTGTAAATGTTATGGATGAAAAAGGTTTTATGATTCTTAAGTGATTGTTCCTAATTTTTTTGTACAAGCTTCATGATCGCATTGATTTGTTGTATCTGTTTCTTGCTCTCACCCAAGCTCAAGGTTTCTCACCCATCCTCTTAAAACTTCTCAAGTGAAATCAAGAAGGAATATGACATTATAATGATGAATGGAAAATAAGATCAATATGCTTTTTCTATTATGGTTGTGACTATATATCTCAAAAAGTGTCTCTCTTCCTACATGTCAAGTAAAGTAACATATTTCCTAGATTTTTTCACCATATTCTTAAATATCTTGATAAATTGCACACACTTCATTATTGATTTTTTTCCTTTGTTTCTCTCTCTCACCTCCTTAGTTCTCTTTGTCTTTGTATTTTTTGTCTTTTTTTTCCTATATTATATTTGTGATAATTTGTATCAATATTTAATATTACTTTATTGATTGTAATTGTATAGTGTTGACCCCTAGGGCATTGCTCAAAGAGGAAGAGGTGGTTGTAGTACAAGTGATTGTCAAAGAACATGGAGCAAATATTGAGGATCAACCTAATGATCCCATGGAAGAAGATAATGATGTTGATAACAAAGTTGAAGAATATCAGACAAATAGATTGGTCGAGGAGACATTTAATAATGCTGAAATGGATGATGATGCCGACCAATATGATCGCTGTGATTTTGATAAACCTGTACTTGAGAGGGAAATTTAACTTGTTTATGAAGGCTTAAAAACATCTCTTCTCTCTACTGTATTGTTATTGGTCAACTTAAGGGCGGTGAATGGTTTTCCAAACACGTATGACACAAATCCTAATGCATGTAATATATTTTGTGACATTAATTAGTATTATATACATGATAAAGAAATACTTTTTCCCTTTGTTTTTAATGTAATTAGTACGTTGATCATCATTTAATTAATTTGTAACATTTGGATGAAATATGTATGATTAATATTGTTCAGTACATTAACAAGTACTATTTGATATTTATGTTGTAGATTGTTAGGTGAATTTTTGTTACCACTATCAAATGTTTTACCTCATACATATTGATATTTACATGCCATTATGAAAGATATTTGAATGGAGTATCAAGCTATTCATGCAGTTCCTAATGATGTTATTCTCTATTATAAATAACATGTGTTGAAAGATAAATGCCAAAATGTGATGAGAGCAGATATGAAACTAATAAAGTAACAAAAAAGGTGCCTCACAAGGTTCTTCATTATATTCCCATAATTCCACATTCGCAACAATTGTTCAAGTGCAAAAGCATATCACAACTTATGGATTGCCATGCAATGAATAGAAGTGAATATGGTTTTATTCAAATGCATGTAGGTGGATCTGCATTTACGAATATAGAGGAAAGGTGGCCAAAGTTTAAAATAAAACATTGTAATCTTAGGCTTTCATTAGCAGTTGACAATGTTAATCCATTTGGAGAGCTCATATCTAGTTACTTGGTGTGGCCCGCTTTTTTATCAACAATAACATTCCTCCGTGGAAGTCAATGTCCTAACGATGATATTCTCTATTATAAAGAACATGTGCTGAAAGATAAATGCCCAAAATGTGATGAGAGTAGATATAAAACTGATAAAGTAATAAAAAGGTGCCTCACAAGGTGATGCAGGAGCATCTAGGGGTATCTTCAAAAAGGAATTTTCCGAAAGTCTTGCAGAAAAGTCTAGAACTTATAGAAGTTGGAAAAATATCAAGGATTTCTAAATTATGTAAAATCTCTAGAAAAACATGGTATATAGGATAGGATTAGTTTTGGAATTATGGAAGGCGTCATAAAAATCCAACTTTTTTGATTTTTCACTTATACATGTCCAATAGATCCTAACTTAGTGGATTTGAACCCACGAGGTTCATTGAATGTAATCTCCGTATATATTAGTCATGAAATGTATAATGATAGAGTGTGTGTGTGGGAGAAGTGTGGAGTATTAGAGTACATGACTAATGATAATCAGGTTAATACTATATTGTAAATATTTTGGTTTTAATGAAATATATATGAGTTTTTGAGAGTAATTTTTGTGTGGGTTTTTAAATTTGTGGATTTGAATTTGTAGGAAATTGCAACTTGCATCACAAGTTTCTTCATTATATTCCCATAATTCCACATTTGTGACAATTGTTCAGGTGCAAAAGCATAACACAACTTATGAATTACCATGCAATGAATATAAGTGAATATGGTGTTCTTTGAATGCGTACAGGTGGATCTGCATTTAGGAATATAGACGAAAGGTGGCTAAAGGTAAAACAAAACCTCATAATCTTAGGCTTTCATTAGCAGCTGGCAATGTCAATCCATTTGGAGAGCTCATATCTACTTACTCGATGTGGCCCGTTTTTTAATCAACAATAACATTCCTCCATGGAAGTCAATAATAGAGAGCAAATAATGTTGACAATGATTGTTCCAAGTATTGATTTGTTTTTTTTTTTTTTTACACAATATATTGTTCCAAGTATTTTACTCATCTATGCTCAATTATGTCTTATATTTTTTTATTTACTCATATATGTAGTAATTAAGTATTGTATGTTCAATCAATTAGGTAAGTACCTGGTCAAAGATATGAAAGTATATATCGAGCCTCTTATTGATGAGTTAGTGGAGTTATGGAACATTGTCACTATGTATGATATCTCTAGACCAGTGTATGCACAAAGGGAATTTGAATTCCATGCAATGCTTGTATGGAAAATTCATGATGCCCTAGGGCTCACACATTTCTATGGTATGTTATAACTTTACCCTTCATTTTAATAGTGTTTAATTTTATGAAGTTCATTCCATGTATGTTTTTTAAATAGCCCCTTCAATGTACATACTTAAAATAATTGATATACAAATTATTCCATCTCTTTTAGGTCTTCAAAAAAAGGGTAAATTTTATTGTCCAGTTTATGGTCCTAAGATTAAATATCATTGTTCATGAAACTTACGAAAGGAGGTGCTTGATGAGTACACACACTTCCTTTCTAAGAAAAATAGGTACCGAAGTACCGAAAAACATATTTTTAATGATAAAGAAAATACTTTATTAAGACCATGGAGAATGACACCTCATGCATGGAAGTTACAATATAATAGATTCTCTCAAGGTATGGATCAAATTTTCTATGTATTAATATACATGATATGTTTGGATTATTTTATATTTTAATGGAATTTTCTTCTTTGTAATAATTGACAGGTTGTATTGTTGTTATAATATCTTTAACTATGATTCACCTTGTAGGTCATCAAGCAATTAATAACAAGGAACTTCCATGAGGAATGAAAAGTTATCGCAAGTGATTCAATAGACTCCCCTACTATGAGCATCAAGAAATTGTTCAATAGTTTGATACAATGCACATCGGGGAGAATATAACAAATACCTTATGACGAATCTTAGATGGAAGGTGAGATAAAGAAAAAATTGTCAAGATTTGTAATGACATTAATGAGGTCAATCATGCAATGCAAAGTGTGATTCATTCAAATAACGATGGAGATAAGAAAAATATAAGCGCCCTTCCGTGGTTATTGATAGAGCAACAAAGCAAGGATGTTAAAGAGGTTATTGAAAAAAATGATTTTCAAATTGGATTTTCTTAAAACATAAAGAATATTATAACAAAGAAAGGTGAATTAGGTGGGATAAAAACTCATGATTGACATATGTTTATTAAGGTAATTATTTTGGTGTATATATTTGTACATTGGTGAAACAACTTGTTAGTGTTTTTTTTGCTACTAATTTGGGAATAAAAAATGATCGATCATTATTTTTGTTACGATATGTTCTTCTTATATTTCTCCCAAAAAAATTTGACAACAATGTCAAACAAGCTATATATGACCTTGGAAAAAACACGAGGTAAGTGGAGATTTATGTGCAAAGTGTAATTTGTTCAATAATTTGTTATACAACTTTTATTTGACTGCATGTGTTTTACTTGTCGTCATGCACTAAATAGTTTTCTGTTGAAACCTGTGATTTTCTTACTTCATTTGTAGATGGTTGTCATTAAAGTAAATTGATAAAGAAGATATAAAGTGTTGGAGGAAACAAATTCCTCGTCTAATGTGTGAAATGAAAAAATATATACCTTCGACATTTTTCATTGCACAAGAACAATACCTCATACACCAAGTTGAGGAGGTTGAAAAGTGTGGAACTGTACACACACGATCAATGTGGATGGTTGAAAGGAACTTAAAATCGTTGAAGGCTTTGGTCAGACAAAAAGCACGTCCGGGGGTTCTATGATAGAGGGATATATGGTATATCAAACCATGGTTTATATTTGTCAATACATTCCTGCAACAGGAAAAATAATTAATGTATTGGATTGCATTTGGGATGTTAACTCCGTGATCAAATTTGAAGGGGAGCACCTATTGGGGAAAGGTAGAATGAGGAAAGTGAGATGTAAGTAGATAGTGGAGATTTATAGTACATTGGATTTTTTTATTTTTTTTTTAAGTATATTGTACTTATATAATTTTTAGTCTTCCTTCATAATCCATTATTATGAAGGTATAATATGGTAACTAATTATATATATGTGAATTTTTTTAATTTTAATATAGTCAATGGAGAGTGGGATACAATACATTTACACATCGCGAATAATCGTGATTGGATGAAGGTATGCATTGAACAATGCAAACAAGCTAATAATAGTAGGTCATCATGGTATGGTGTGTCTACATTGGTGAAAGAAGCTAAAAGTAGGGGAGATACCAATATTACATAGAGGGAAATTGATTTAGCATATGGTTTAAAAGATTATCACACAAGCATATTCACCCACACTAAGTTTTTTTACAATTATATTGATGCATATGCCGTGTTTTTTCTTAATTTGCAAATTTTCTAAGTATAAATATGCTTTTCAATTTACAATGCATTTTTTATGTGTTTGACATATTGCATTTGAAAAACCACAACAAAATGTGGTGAAATGGCTGCAAATTTCGCATCAAAAGGTTGGATGAAAAGATGAAAACTTCTGATAGTGGGATAATTGCAGTATTTCAAGTTATCAATGTTTCTTCTAGAAGTTAAAAACATCTAGAAGTATCTGAAAATCGATACTATGGCTATCTGCATGATATAATTGAGTGTGACTTTAAATTCTTCAAATTAGTTTTGTTTGATGTCAAATGGTTCGGGCTACAAATCCATCAATGTGACCCTAATAGAATTGTCATTTACCATGCTAACAGTTTTACCATGGTTGATACAAGGAATGTTGAGCCAGGATCAGAGCCTTATGTTCTTCCCAGCCAATGCGAATAGGTATTTTACGTAGAGGTTCTAGGTAGAGTGGGTTGGTCATATGTTGTTAGATATGATCCAAGAGGAAGGTTGGTAAAATATCATGTAGTGGAAGAACAATGAAATTGAAGAAGAAGATGATGTAGAGGAGTAGGGGGTTCATGTTTCAGGCGAAGACATCGAAGAATTTCAAGGATATGTTATGTTAGGGTCCTATAAATATAGTGATCAAGGTATTGTTGTCTAGCCATTTATCCCAATGGGATGTTGTCAAATTACTTTGTATTTTAAATTGTTTAGCTGTTTAAAAGAAAAATAGAAAAATAAACAAAATAAAGGGGAAAAGAAAACTATATAAATAATAAATAAAAATATATAAAGCCCCAAAATGTCGCCCAAGGTTGTTTTGTTTATCCTTAAATCTTGATTAAATTTGCAAACATATGTTTTTAAATGCTAAAAACACCAACGAATATTTTTTTGTCATTTAGTAATAAAGTTTTGGTGCTTTAGACGGATGAGATCGCCCCTGCCAAAATTAAGACGATAGGGAACGATGTTCCGAGACCTCGACTCCTCACCGAAGGTTAATATGGAAGGGGGGGGGGGGGCGTCCGAAAAGTGGTTTTTTGGAAACCAAATTTCACCACGTGGTGACTCAAAAAAAATTTCGGGGGCCTCCCCTCCCTTACCACTTACCACCCGACCCCCCCGAAAACTACTTCCTGTTTACACCACATCCCGCCACCCCACTGCATCCGTCCACGTCACCCCATATTCCGTGTCACTATGTCCCCTTACGTCATATGAATGTTGGAAAAATATCCCGCCAACAGTTATGTAGCTGTTGGGTCATTAATTCCCACCAATGTTTAAACTATTAAATGTGACGCTTCGAAAATGATAAATTTTTCGTTGATCTCCACTCCCTTTTCACTTTAAATATCTCACATCACCCAACTTTTCTCCCCTTTCCATTTCATTGTATCAATGCAGGTTCATGCTCAAAGATCGTTCAGTGCACCAGTGCCCTCTGCAATGGCCATCTTCTTTCAATACCAAAAAAACATGAATTGCGTAATTTCCTTTAGGCCTCTCTATAGTCTTAAATGTCTTCAGAAAAGGGAAAAGAAAAAATGGTGGTCGAGATTCCAGTCTTACCCTCTATTCCCAATTTAAATGAGATGCCTTTAGTTGACACACAGTATAAGATAGCATAAACTCTATGTGAATTTGATTTGTAGGAGCTTCATAATTGGACGAAACAGAAGTATTTAGAGAATAGTGATTATTTAAGGATCTGAGAACCATTTCTACGGCAATTTTCCTTTCCCCAGACCCATATTTTCCCAAAATTCACTACCTGGTGTCATCTCAGGTACCTCCCTAGCCAAAAAGCAGTAATTGCTCAAAACAATGAAATCCTATTCTCAATTACCCCATAAGCTACTTTTTAAGTCCTTCAGATTAATACTCAAACCCCTTTACATCCATTTTATACTAATGCACTCATGGAGATATACAAAAAGCTTACCTTCCCCCAGCAAGCCCATATTTTTGAATGTTTTCTGCCTGAAAATTCCAAATTGCCTAGAGCAAATCCCCCATACTCTGGTTCTATTTTCCCTAAGATGTCAAGACAAGTCATTTCCATGGTTACTTACCTTTTAGGTTATCTCACAAACCAATGAGTAGATGAAGCAGTATTAGGTTTCTTTTCATTGTTTTCAGTTGGTTAGAAGCCATCACTCATTTTTAATTATAGTCAATACTTGTCAGATATTATTCATAAGAAATTTCTAAAATTCAAGGCTGAAGGTACATTCAAACACCGATTAGTCTTAGTATATTTGATGATATTCTATCACGCAGACATGTTCAAGTTCTAGTTACAGAAGATGGATGATCAGGGAAGGCCATTATCAGTGATTCACTAGAATTCTTTAATCAGAAGGAATTCAGAAGATTATTCATTCAACGATTTTGTGGATCAATTTTTACATACATCCTTGTATCTTCTTAGCAACGATGTTATACCAAGGATTTCAACAGAGATTAAGAAGGTTTTGCATCTTATAGAACAGGCTAAATTTGGAGACTGGTATCTCTACTAGAACTATACAAAGATTTGAATCTATGGGTGTGAGCTTCCTCCCTATAGACTTCTAGTATTTGTACCAGTGTTGTAGCTCGTTCTACTCTAATATATGTTTATAAGAAATGTATGTGTCTGCAAAAAAGAAAAAGGAAAAAGAAAAAAAAAAGCAAGACAAAAGAAAAGCATTTTGATATTAAATGATTTATGTATGAGGGTGCATTAAATTGTCTTAATGAAAGTTTAATGTAACATTAAGTGTAAAGCAGGTAGGCCCTACTCAACAACACAAAATGTTGGAGCATAAATGTCGATCATATTGTTAACCGTGATAAGAGATGGCAATCGGAGCCGTGGGATGGAGCAAAACCAATGTGGGGTTATGAAATTGGTATGTTTCTTTCCCCTTATTTCTCTAGTTTAATATTTATTTTGAAAGGTTTTTAAGTCTAGTTTACAATAATTTGATAGACAAAAATTCCAGAAACGCAGTTAATAATATTCTAGTAATTTTTCTTGTTGATAAGTTAAGATGAATACTTTAGATATCTTTTAGTTCTAAATCTGTATTATTTTATGAACAAGAAATCTGATGGATAGTTGTTGTTCCCTTGAAGAAGATGAAGAAAGACAAAGTCTTAAGGATTGTCGCATTAATATTGGCATGCTGGTCTGAGATTTGTATTTATTTGCATCATAATAGTTACAGGAAAGATATGATCTGATTTTGTAATTTAAATAAGCGATCCTGAGAATCTCCCGATTCTTAGGATAGATATATCATTCCAATGCTAGAATGCATTGTAATGTATATTAAACTATAGTAAGAAAGAGAGAGTAATGGTGATTTTCTGATTATTCCCAGTGAACTTTAAAAGTGAACAACAAAACTTCTCTGAAGATTTACATACCGTTTTTTTACTTTACTTTGATGTTAATGAAAGTTTAAAAGATTTTAATTTAATCTTTTATACATAGTTTCTTTTAAGGCAGTTATCTTCAAAGACCTTGGGCCTAGCTGCTAGAAATATTGATGTCTTCTCGTGTATTATTATCTTTTGATTTGTATCACATGCACAATTGTTGTTTCTTAGATAAAGCATTTAAATTATAATTTGATTGCATAGATCCTTAGATTTATGATTTCTGTTGTATGAATTCTTGAAGCTTGTTACTTAGCTGTGTGAAGATTTACATTTCCTTCAATAGACTTGTTATGAATTCTTAAAATCTGACTTGTGAGTTATTCCAGAATTTCTTTACAATAGAGTGAATTTCCATTTCCTTGTTTTATTGTCAATAACTTTGGGTAATTTGTGATCAAGTATAGATTCTCCCAGAAAGAGTTATTCATACTGAAGTTTTGAGTTATAGTCGGGTAATTGGTTTAATGGAATTTAATGTTTGTTCTTAAAGTAGTTAAACGGTTCCATGATTTTTGTTGAGTGGTTCATTTCTGTTTAAATAGACTTAATTCTTTTTAAAAGTATCTTTTCATAGCTTTTTCTTTACGATAGTTTTGCATACACTCTTGTAATTTAAATCACTATTCCTACATAGATTGTGCCGACAACGTTGTAATAGGAACACGAACTCCAGGTTGATAAAGTAATGGATAAAGGATTGAGTTGATTCCTTAGGAACAACTTACCACCCAAAATTTTGGTGTTGTTGTCGAGGAGGTCGTCAAAGGAGTGATAGATCGTATCTCTGAAGTGTCAGGTATCAAAGATAGGAGGTAAGAACCTACATATGCATCAAGTAAAGAGCTTGTGCCAGCACCCAACTTTGGTTGATACATTTGAATTATGTAGGTGTTTATGACTAAGAAGAAGAACAGGAACTGGGTAGCGATAAAATATAACCTCTACCAAAAATCACAAAAACCCAGGGTCCGGTGAGCCTTAGGATATCGACCTTCATACACGAAATCATTCAAAGATATGAATCTCAAGCGTCAGTAGGTTCTTGAACAACATCTAGGAAGGGATCTACTATTACCCCTCGAGTAGCAGAATCATCCATTGCAACTCACGCTGAGATTCATAGCCAGACAAAAGGATTGGAACAAAGCTTTTAAGATACACCTATTAAGTATCACAGTCCTCATGATGAGGGGAATTCTTGCAAATTGAAAGAAAGGGAGGGAGAAATGAGTGGAATAGAATATAGACCTATTGAGACAGGCCTCCACATTCCAGAACTTGGATCCCTTACGACTCCAGTCAGAGAAATGATATTTGAAGTCCCTGATCTAAGTAGTGTAGTAAGGTCCCCTCGAGGGTTGAACTTAGTAAATACCCCTGCTCAAATAATACCTCTTGATTATGAAATCCCCGAGAACTATTGGCAAATTTTTGATCAAATGGAAAATCAGGTTCCCCCAAACCAAGGACCTCCAACTCAAACCTTGACCATAGACTATCCTATAGTCGATCCATTGGCTAATGCTCCTATGAAATCCATCCCATTAAAAAGTATTCCAACCTTTCAAGAGATGACGTCAGAGGAACCCGACGCATTTTTATTCAAATTCAATGTTCTATGTAGAGGGAATGATTATATAACTGATCCCCAAAAGCTGAAGCTGTTTCCTTCCACTTTGAAAGGAGAAAATTTGCATTGGTCCTTGGGATTAGGGGGAGGAACTATAAATTCTTGGGATGCAATGAAAAGTTATTTTCTTATAAAATATTAGGATTATTGTTGATCTAGGGATTTAAAAAATCTTTAAAATCACTACAAAAGATGGTGAAATCTTAGAGGAATACGTCGAGAAATTTTAGTACAACCTACAAAGATCACCTTACACTACTTAAGAAGGTGCTGAAAACTACTTTAATTAAAGGCATTAAAGATGAATGGACAGAGACACTCAATTTGATGGGGCAAGGAAACATTTCCTAGGAAGAATATGATAATATTTTCAAACTGTGTATTAGGTGTTCACGAGGAACTACGCGAACGAGATATGGAATCAAATATTCTATCACTCAAACCAGTAAAACTCCAGGTGGAGGTGTAAGTTGAGCAGAAATCGGTAATATTTTAGAAGATTTTAAAACTAATATTTTGGGCACATTGACCACACAATTGGACTTTTTGTAGGCTAAGAAAAACCAAGCCGAAGAAGAATGAACCTTAGCCATATTTTGTCCACGTTGCTGGAAGAAACACAACCAGAGAGAATGTCCACTAGATAAGATTGAAGCATTCACTATTTCCACTAAAGAACATTCAACAAAACGATGTCTGTCACTCTCGAGATTGAAGGATGTGTTCAAAGAAGCAGAAGAGGATCCAAAACCAACATATCTCATGGCACAACGACAACAATGGTAGGGATGTCCCTCAGGTATATTGCAAGATCCATTTTTTTTATTCGGGACAATAGATTCAACAACAAATTTATGGATCTACATGGCAAGGACATCCATCTTTTAACCGCACTTGGCAGTCCCAACCTTATCCCACACAGCCTTGGAAAAATCGACCATTTGTTGGGTATGTATGGCCTAATCAACAATATTCCACTCCATCTTGGCAAAATTTAGCCAACAACCCCTATCCTTCATAATGGAATAATCCATCCATGCAAACTCAATGTGGCCTCAAAATTGGCAACACAACATGACCAATTAACCCGCTCGTTGGGACTCTTATCCAATCTCAACCATCATTACAAGATCCATTTCAATTAACCTTGAATCCCCAACCCCTAATACGACCACAATTACCAGCTCAGTCGAATCCTAATTTGAATAACGGACTTGTTCAATATGTACAAATTGTCAAAAATTCGAATTATGAAGTAAATCCTCTAGAATGACACAAACTACAGTTGAGATCTGGACAGGTTGTCTTCCTTGAGAACGATAAAGCTAATCAAGAACCGAGAAACAATAAAACACAAATATAAGAGAAACCTATAGTAAAACCTCCAAGTGTAAATATTGCTAAAACGAAACCATCTGATGTTGTTATCAATCAACAAAGCTCTGATAAAACCACAACTGCTTCTCCTCCATTCCCCGAAAGACTTACAATAAGTAAACCGACCATCCATCCTAATTTTGATCTTATAGGGGAATTGAAAATTTTATGTATCAAAATTCTGCTCCTTCAGGCTATACAATATGTTCCAATTTATGCCAAACAATCAAAGAATTATGCCGTAAAAAGCTTGGAAGGAAACCTAAAGACCCACCAACAGTTCACGTTGTAGGAAAATTATATGATCTCATCTTAGGAAAACAGGTACCTGTCAAGTACGATGACCTGAGAAATCCATTAGTAACTGTCCAAATTCGAGGTTGCACCTTTCCAAATACCCTGGTAGATTTAGGAGCAACCATAAATATTTTAACTCATGAAACTTGCAATATTTTGGGCATTACAACTTTAAAACCAACTTCAACCTTATTGGAGTTAGCTAATAGATTAGTTGTCAGACTTGAGGGTACTCTAGAAGATATTATTGTCTATGTGGACTCCTAGGAATACCTAGTAGATTTTTTGGTCATTAGTCCAAGAAATAGACTGGACAAGCACCCTCTAATATTAGGGAGGCCATGATTGGCAACAACAGATGCAATATAGGATGTTGGACAGTAAATATGATGATTACCAAAGGAAATGCCAACAAAAATCTCATCCCATACCCACCTGCCAAACCCAACCCACGTATTAAAAGCTATCAACCATGCCCACCCAGATACCAATAAGAAAACTTGGACTCCCCTCTTACATTAAACAAAGCCCTCGAACTCAAAAACCAGAGAGAAGACGATATAATTAACAATTTTATTAACACATCATCTACCGTAAGAAATCCAACATGTTAAATGTTGAAAGCCATACTTGATAATGAAGCTGAGGGGGACCCATTAGAAATTCCAAACAATGATCATATACCCACTGTTTCTGTTCATAATAGCGTACCAAAACCATCAACATTAATGTCAATATGGGAAACCAGCAACGGGAAAAATTAATCCAGATTCTTTGCAAATATAAGCAGGTTTCTTCTTGGGAATATTCGGATGTGAAAGACATTGACCCACAACTATGTACTCATCACATTTATATAGAGAAGGATGCTCATACTATTCAACAACCCCAGAGAAGGTTAAATTGACATCTCAGGGATATAGTCAAACAAGAATTACATAAACTACTGGATGTTAATTTTATATACCCTATTTCAGATGGCCAATGGGTTTCTCCCTTAGTCATCGTCCCAAAAAAGAACAAGAAATGGAGGATCTATGTAGACTATAGAGAACTCAATAAGGCCACTCAGAAAGACCATTTCTCCCTCCCATTTGTAGACCAAGTCCTTGACACTCTCATTGGGAAGAAGTTTTTCTCCTTCATAGATGGCTTCAGCAGGTGTAATCAAATCTAGATCGCCCCAGAAGATCAAGACAAGGCCACATTGATGGGGCTAGCCCATGTAATACACCTCCAACGTATTCCGATGCGGGAGTACAATGACAGTTAATAAGGAACGGAGATTTTTATTTATACAAATCGACTCACCAATGCTTGAATTTAATGATGGGGGTTGTGATTGGTACGCTTGTCTCTAGTCGTTTGACAACTGTCCCTCCTTGGGATTCCTCGAGCCTACCTTGGTATGGGTGTTTGCAAACTCGTGCCCAAGTCATTCACTCGGTCATTCTCCTGGTTCTGCGAGCTATGCGCTCTCAGCGGTTCTTCGCGGTTTCGTTATGGAACTTTGTGGTTACATTCCCTTGGTTCAGGGCTTCGACTTGGAAATCTCTCCCACTCATCCGTCAAGGGTTGTATCTGTCTGGTTGATTCATTTCTCTTCCTGTTTGTGATAAGTTTCGGTAGTTGTTATGTGATGGTAACTAGCTGTTGTGTCTTTGTGTTCCTTTCTACTTGGTATGTAGTTCTAGTGCCTGTGCTTCCCACAATTGTTGCGGTCGTTTGTTGGTTGTGCTGCTTCTGGTGATAAACCTCTGGTTCCAAATCGACTTTCCACGGGTCTGGCAGAATGCAGTGTCAAGCTTCTTCGGTTTCTCCGTCACTCACAGGGTAAGTTCGCCAGTTCCCTGCTATCATTACTTGTTCCTTTTTCCACCGTTAACTGATGTTTCGGCTCCTCGTGAGCAGGGGAACCTAGTGGGACTGTTACGGCTGCAGCTTGCCTTCTTCAGGTAAGGACTAAGTTTCGTTTGTTTTGCTATGTTGTGAATCCTCGTTCCTTTACACTGTCGATACTTATATTTTTTGCTTTTCGTTGTTGCAGGTATGACTTCCCGAGGGTTTTTGCGTCCGACAATCTGGATGCTCCAACTGGACACGGGTAGTGTCACTCTTCGTTTTCTGTTCGACCTTAGGCTTTGGTTGTTAGGGTCTGTGTAGTTATGATTTTCTGGTCGTTGTCTATATACAGTCTCCTTGTAGGTTGTCGGGGCTCTTACTCTGTCTGGTCGTTGTAGTGGGTCGAGGGTTCTAACCCTTTATCGTGCTCAAATCTGCTTGGTCATAGGCATGGACAATATAATTATGGAACTAGTCCATTTCTCTTTTGTTCCGAACAAAATATATATATATGAACCAAAATACTAATTTCCTGTTTGGATTAAATTATATATGGGACTGTTATTGGTTATTCGTTCGCACACCTGGTGATTTCGAAATTTTGGTTGCTTGTTCGGGCTCGCTAGTTCTGTCTCTTTGTTGTTCAGTTATGTACGTGGTATTGGGGACTGTATGTTTGGCTTCCACTGCACGTTCTGTTGACTTGTTCGTAACCTATCTGCTTACATTCAGTTTATAAATTCGTTATGACATCAATCGTTTCATAAGTCTGTGAGTAAAACCACCAACAAACTATCATGTACATATGCGAATGTAATTTCATACAATTTAGACGGTCCTTTGGACGTTGGATAGGAAAATGTGCACAGAAATTATAATTCCTTTTTTTCTTTGTTTCTCTCCCAACCGAACCTTTACATTATGTTTTGTTTCTCTTTTAAAAACACTGTTAGGAAACTGTTACTAACTGCTCTTAGTTATGCTCGCTCAGTTACATCAGTTATTTCTTGTACAGAACTTTTAATTGTCGTTCAACAATTTTTTTATAAAAGGTGAATTAACTATTTAAAGCAGTGACACTAACTAATCCTATTGTTCCTAATTACTGTTTACTAATTTAACTTAGACAACTCAATGAAATAAAAGTAAAAGATAAAAGGTACAAGCAAGTTATCCATTCAATAAGTTTACTCATCCGTCCCCTTCAGAGACCATACCGCCTTCATTCTGTCTTTGTCCTGTCAGTCAGATGCTCCTGCATCAGGCTCCCGGGGTAAGAGAAAATCATGGCTCCGTTCCATGAGCTCCTCCACAGAATAACCAGTTTTCTGTATCTGTGCGGCGTCGAGCCACGAACTGTCCTCAATTGGACGGTTCTTCCAGTTGACAAGGTATCGTAGATATCCCTTCCTGTGTGTCTTCTTGGCTACTTGGGTATCGAGAATCCCCTCGATCTCATGAGGCTGAACCAAAGGCATATGCCTCATCCAAGAACTGTCTCCAACTTGGGTATCTCGTTCTGGCCGTACCACACTGTCTTCCTCTGCGTTGGCAGTATATGGGAACAGGCCCGCCACATTGAAAATAGGTGATATGCCTATATCAGGTGGCAGCTGGATTTCATAAGCATTGGCTGAGAACTTACGCAAAATCTTGTAGGGACCAATCTTTTTAAATTTTAGTTTATTATATGCGCCCTTAGGAAATCGTTCTTTGCGCAAGTGTGCAAGGACCTCATCTCCAACATTAAATTGGACTTCTCTCCGCTTTGATCTGCTTGCTGCTTATATTTCTGCACGTTGTCGTGCAACTTTAATTTTACCCGTTCGTGTAGTTCACTCATCACTTCAGCAAAATCTTCTCCATTCGCACTTCTCTGTTCCAAGTTTCCCAAATCTCGCAGTTCATGTATTCCCCGAGGATGCATGTTGTACAAGATTTGAAATGGGCTGTGTCCGGTGCTACGATTTGGCGAATCGTTATAAGCGAATTCCGCCTGAGCAAGAGCATGATCCCATAGCCGTGAATTTTCCCCAGTCAAGCTACGTAACAAATTTCCCAAACTCTTGTTCACCACTTCCGTTTGTCCATCAGTTTGTGGATGATACGCAAAACTGAAATTCAACTGTGTGCCCAACTTTTTCCACAGGGTGCGCCAAAAGTGTCCTGTGAATTTTATGTCCCGGTCAAAAACAATAGATCTAGGTAGGTCGTGTAATATAACAATCTTTGTGAAAAATAGGTGAGCTACATAAGTGGCATCACTAGTTTTTCGACAAGGCATAAAATGCACCATTTTTGAAAATCGGTCAACCACCACCATCACTGAGTCGTATCCTCGCTGTGTTCTAGGCAGTTCCAAGACAAAGTCAATGCTCATTGAGTCCCATGGCCTGCTCGGAACAGGCAGTGGTGTGTAAAGTCCAGTATTTTGACTATGTCCCTTTGCTAGCTGGCATACTTTACACCTGTTCACATACCGCTGTACATCCCTACGCATTTTGGGCCAGTAAAAAAGTGTCTGAGCTGCTCCAAAGTTTTGTCTATGCCAAAGTGACTGGCTAGACCCCCGCTATGTTTCTCCCGTACAAGGTTTTCTCTCATTGAACAGTCTAGGATACATAATTGTCCTCCTCTAAATAATAGTCCCTCCTATAGGTTGTAGTCCAACCATGGGCTTGTATTTCTCAGCACGAGATTTTGGCAAGCTTCAAAGGCTTCCTTGAAGTCTATGTCTGTCTGGTACAAATCCTTTAAGTGTTCGAATCCCATCACCTGTATTGTACTTTCCTGTAAGAGCAAATCTCTTCTACTCAAGGCATCTACCACTTTATTGGCTTGCCCACTGATGTGCTTTAGCACGAAGGTAAAGCTCTGCAGATACTCTACCCATTTGGCATGCTTATGGTTTAATTTGTGCTGTTGCATTATATGTTGCAACGCTGAATTATCAGAAAACAACACAAACTCATTGCCCAGTAGGTAGTGCCTCAAATGCTTTAAAGCTTGGACCACGGCATAAAATTCCTTGTCATACGAGGAATATTTTTGCCTGCTCACGTTCAATTTCTCACTAAAGAAAGCGACTGGTTTGTCCTTCTGACTGAGCACAACGCCAATGGTTGTCCCATTTGCATCGCATCGAACCTGGAAAAGCTTGTTGAAATCTAGTAGCCTTAGAATCGACCTCTCTGTAATATTCCGCTTCAAAAGCTGAAAGCTATTCTCTGCTGCTTTGGTTCAACAAAAGGGCTGACTGGCCTTTTTGATGGTGTCTAGCATCGGCGCACAAATTTCACTGAAATTCCTAATAAACTTTCGATAAAAACTCGCCAATCCGTGAAAGCTACGTACCTCGAACAAGCTCTTCGGTGACGGCCAATTGACAATCGCTGCGATCTTTTGTGGATCCATCTTCAATTCATTTTCCGCGATTACAAACCCCAAATAAATTAATTCTTTCTGCAAGAAAGTACATTTCTTCAGGTTTATCAGCAGTTTGTTCTGCTATAGCTTCTCTAGCACTCTTCAAACATGCTAAAGGTGCTCTCCCTTCATTCTGCTGAGAATCAAAATATCGTCAAGATAGACTATCACAAGCTCGCTAATAAATTCTTTTAACATCTCATTCATCAACCTCATAAAAGTACTAGGAGCATTGCTCAAACCGAACGACATGACTAGCCACTCGTACAACCCTTCATTGGTCTTGAAGGCTGTTTTCCATTCATCTCCTCTGATCCTGATCTAATGATAACCACTTTTCAGATCAATCTTTGTGAAATAAGTTGCCCCAGTGAGACAATCCATCATATCATCCATTCTGGGTAAGGGAAACCTGTATCGAATGGTGATTTTATTAATAGCTTGTGAGTCCGTACACATCCGCCATTCTCCACCCTTTTTTGGCGCGAGTACCATTGGCACCGCACAAGGGCTCAAACTTTCTTTGCTCAGTCCCTTGTCTAGAAACTCTTGCACCTGTTTCTGAATCTATTTGTTATCCTTTGGACTCATTCGATATGCTACTTTATTTGGTAGGTTGGCTCCTGGTATGAAATCGATATGATGGCTAATACTCCTTTTGGGAGGTAACTTGTCCGGTAGGTCATCAACTACAATATCCTTGAATTCCCCTAACATCTCCTGAATCTCTGCAGGAAATTCAAACTTTTCTGTGTGCAGCAACACAGTCCTAACTCTCCTCAAGGGCTCAAACTTTCTTTGCTCAGTCCCTTGTCTGGAAACTCTTGCACCTGTTTCTGAATCTATTCGTTATCCTTTGGACTCATTCGATATGCTACTTTATTTGGTAGGTTGGCTCCTGGTATGAAATCGATATGATGGCTAATACTCCTTTTGGGAGGTAACTTGTCTGGTAGGTCATCGACTACAATATCCTTGAATTCCCCTAACATCTCCTGAATCTCTGCAGGAAATTCAAACTTTTCTGTGTGCAGCAACACAGTCCTAGCTCTCCTCAAGGGCTCAAACTTTCTTTGCTCAGTCCCTTGTCTGGAAACTCTTGCACTTGTTTCTAAATCTATTCGTTATCCTTTGGACTCATTCGATATGCTACTTTATTTGGTAGGTTGGCTCCTGGTATGAAATCGATATGATGGCTAATACTCCTTTTGGGAGGTAACTTGTCCAGTAGGTCATCAACTACAATATCCTTGAATTCCCCTAACATCTCCTGAATCTCTGCAGGAAATTCAGACTTTTCTATGTGCAGCGACACAGTCCTAGCTCTCCTCACGATAGCATAGTTCACTTCATTCTCCTCAATCTATTTAATAAACTGTTTTCCACCTACTAATAAAGCTTTTGTTCCACTCGCTTCTGTTGTATCCTCCTCTCTGATGGGTACAAGCGTATGCTTGACTCCATCTTTCACAAATTTGTAGCAATTTGTCTTCCTATCGTGCACCAACTTCCAATCATACTGCCACAGTCTCCCCAGTAGTATGTGGCACACGTCCATTGGCGTGATATCGCAAACAACCTTGTCTTGGTACTTGCCAATGTGAAATTCGAACTCGCACTGTTCATCAACTAATAGCTGGTGGCCTTTCTGCAGCCATGACACCTTGTAAGGTGTGGGATGCTTAAGTCGCCTCAATCCCAGCTTCTCCACCATCTCGGTGGCAATCAAATTATCTGTGCTCCCACTGTCTATGATCAATTTGCAGCACTTTCCGTGTGATTTACAAACTGTTCGGAACAATGCCTTCTGTTGGGTCTGCTCAGCAGTTTCCTTGGTTGGCTTCAATAGCACCTTATTAAGGATCAAGGCCTCTCCAGTTTCTGCCACATTTTCCACCTCCTGGGGCTATGCTTCAGCTTCCTCAGGCTGTGCCACAAATGTTCCCCTCTGACCAGCTTGCTCTTCTTCCTGGCATTCGAAGGATCTGTGCCCCCACTTATGGCACCTGTAGCACTGGAAGTTAGCTCCCTTTCCTCGGCCATTCCCTCTTCCTCACTGATATGGCCGACCTCCTCTCGTGCTATCTCCCTTCTCTGTCGTTCCTAAAGTCCTAGAGTTACTGCCCTCTTCACTGTTACTGGCAGTTCTCGCTCTGCCGTAGGACTGTCCTCGTCCTCTCCTGTTGTTCTGTTTTCTATTAATCTTTTCCTCTACCTTTACAGCACTCTGAAAGGCTTCTTCTATGTCCCGTGGAGAAAGAATACTGATCTCATCCAATATTTCCAGCCTCAACCCGTTCACATATCTCGCTGTCTTCTCGAGAAGAGTCATCAGTATAACCAGCCCTCAAGTTTACACGATAAAACTCTTCTGTGTATTCCTTTATGGTCATACCCTTCTATCTTAAATTTTGTACCTGTCTATAAAGTTCAACCTGATAATATTTAGGCAGGAATCTGCCCTTCAGATTTGCCACCATCCTTGGCCACTTCTTTATCGTTTGTTTGTTCATTCTCCTTCTGCCTGCCTGGACACTATCCCATCATAAAGCAGCGTGTCCCTTTAATTTGGTTGCAGCGAATTTGACTCTTTTATTTTCACTGATCTCTTCGTTTTCAAAATACTTATCTAACTCACTTATCCAATCCAGCAGAATATCTGCGGACAGACTGCCATCATAGTTAGGAATCTCCGGCTTGGGTTTGCTACTGGCTAGCAATACTGATTTCAACATTTTTATCTCTGGGGCTTCTTCATCTGATCCGTCTGTAGCAGCTGTTGCCTCTTCCTCACTGTCGTCCCCAAGTTCCAGGTCTCTTCTCCTTGCTGCCTCCACTGCTTCTAAGTGAGCAGTAAGGGCCCTTAATTCTTCCCTCAAGCCCTTGTCTACTGCTCTGCGCACACCTCGTCCACGACCTCGTCTTTGAACCTCCATATGTTGTTTCCTTCAACTCCTTGCTCTAATACCACTTGATGGGGCCAGCCCACGTATTCGGATGCGGGAGTACAGTGACAGTTAATAAGGAACAGAGATTTTTATTTATACAAATCGACTCACCGGCGCTTGAATTTAATGATGGGGGCTGTGATTGGTACGCTTGTCTCTGGTCGTTTGACAACTATCCCTCCTTGGGATTCCTCGAGCCTACCTTGGTATGGGTGTTTGCAAACTCGTGCCCAAGTCATTCACTCGGTCATTCTCCCAGTTCTGCAAGCTATGCACTCTCGGCGGTTCTTCGCGGTTTCGTTATGGAACTCTGTGGTTACATTCCCCTGGTTCAGGGCTTCGACTTGGAAATCTCTCCCACTCATCCGTCAAGGGTTGTATCCGTCTGGTTGGTTCGGTTCTCTTCCTGTTTGTGCTAAGTTTTGGTTGTTGTTATGTGATGGTAACTAGCTGTTGTGTCTCTGCGTTCCTTTCTACTTGGTATGCAGTTCTAGTGCCTGTGCTTCCCACAGTTGTTGCGGTCGTTTGCTGGTTGTGCTGCTTCTGGTGACAGACCTCTGGTTCGAAATTGACTTTCCACGGGTCTGGAAGAATGTAGTGTCAAGCTTCTTCGTTTTCTTCGTCACTCACAAGGTAAGTTCGCCAGTTCCCTTCTATCATTACCTATTCATTTTTCCACAGTTAACTGATGTTTCAGCTCCTCGTGGGCAGGGGAACCTGGTGGCACTGTTACGGCTGCGGCTTGCCTTCGTCAGGTAAGGACTAAGTTTCGTTTGTTTTGCTATGCTATGAATCCTCGTTCCTTTAAACTGTCGATACTTATATTGTTTGCTTTTCGTTGTTGCAGGTATGACTGCCCGAGGGTTTCTGCGTCCGACAATCTGGCTGCTCCAACTGGACACGGGTAGTGTCACTCTTCGTTTTCTATTCGACCTTAGGCTTTGGTTGTTAGGGTCTGTGTAATTATGATTTTATGTTCGCTGTCTATATAGAGTCTCGTTATAGGTTGTCGGGGCTCTTACTCTGTCTGGTCGCCATAGTGGGTCGAGGGTTCTAACCCTCTGTCATGCTCAAATCCGCTTGGTCATAGGCATGGACAATATAATTATGGAACTAGTCCGTTTCTCTTTTGTTCCGAACAATATATATATATATTAATATATATTATATATATATATATATATATAAATGAACAAGAATACTAATTTCCTATTTGGATTAAATTATATATGGGACTGTTAATGGTTATTCGTTCGCATACCTGGCGATTTCGAAATTTTGGTTGCTTGTTTGGGCTCACTAGTTCTATCTCTTTGTTGTTCAGTTATGTACATGGTATTGGGGACTGTATGTTTGGCTTCCACTGCATGTTCTGTTGACTTTTTCGTAACCTGTCTGCTTACATTCAGTTTATAAATTCGTTATGACATCAATCGTTTCATAAGTCTGTCAGTAAAACCACCAACAAACTATCCTGTACATATGCGAATGTAATTTCATACAATTTAGACAGTCCCTTGGACGTTGGATAGGAAAATGTGCACAGAAATTATAATTCCTTTTTTTTCTTTGTTTCTCTCCCAACCGGAACTTTACATTCTGTTTTGTTTCTCTTTTAAAAACACTGTTAGGAAACTGTTACTAACTGCTGTTAGTTATGCTTGATCAGTTACATCAGTTATTTCTTGTACAAAACTTTTCATTTTCGTTCAGCAATTTGTTTATAAAAGGTGAATTAACTGTTTAAAACAGTGACACTAACTAATCCTACTGTTCCTACTTACTGTTTACTAATTTAACTTAGACAACTCAATGAAATAAAAGTAAAAGATAAAAGATACAAGCAAGTTATCCATTCAGTAAGTTTACTCCTCCGTCCCCTTCAGAGACAATACCGTCTTTGTCAGCCAGATGCTTCTGCATCACACATTTACCTACCCTTGGGGAACATTCACATATAGAGTTTTACCTTTTGGGCTGTGTAATGCTTCAACCACTTTTCAGGGAGCGATATTGAGTATTTTCTCTGATCTGATCGACGAAGGACTTGAGCTGTATATGGATGAATTTACCCCATATGGTGATGATTTTGACCAAGCTTTGAATAATTTGGAAAAAGTGCTTGAATGATGTATTGCTACTAGAAAATGCCTCAGCCATGAAAAATGCCATATGATGATGACTGAAGGTGTAGTTTTAGGACATTATATCTTTGATGCAGGTATTCAAGTAGATCCAGTGAAGATCGAGGTAATTCTTAATCTGTCCACACCCCATACACCAACAAAGGTACGTAGTTTTATTAGGTATGCTAGATATTATCGTTGATTTATAGAACATTTCTCAAAATAGCTACACCATTGTATGCTTTAACAGGTAACATCGAGTTTCCCTAGACTGAAAAATGTGATGTTGCCTTTGCAAATCTAAAAAGTTGGTCTCAACAACTCCGGTATTAAGAGGGCTGAATTGGGATTTGCCCTTCCATATTCAATTAGAAGCATCAGATACAACGATAGGTGCTATCCCTGGACAGGAAGAAGACAAGAAACCATATTCCATTTACTATATTAGCAAAACCCTTACACCAATCGAATTAAACTACACAGTGACGGAGAAATAATTTTTAGTTGTTGTATATGCTGTTAATAAATTTTGTCATTATATAACAAGATACCCATTTTTTCTATACACTGATCATTCTTCTATTCGATATTTATCTAATAAACTGATTACTAATGGTAGGGTGACTGGATGGTTATTGTTACTATAGGAGTTCGATATTACCATCAAAGATCGCTCGAGGAAAGAGAACCTCATTGTAGATTTCTTGTCTCGTGTACCAAAGATAATTGACCCATCACCAGTCGATGATCAATTCCCAAACGAACATCTGTTTGTCGTAATAGTTCAGACACCTAGGTATGTAGATATGGAAAATTATATGGTAGCAAGAAAACTGCTAGCATATTTATCACCACGAGAATAAAATTGATTGTTCAACGCAGTGCTTGATTTTCCTAGATAGATGGGTATCTCCTCCATAGAGGCTTTGATTTTCAAATTCGTAGATGCATTAGGGAAGATGAAATTTATGACATTTTGAAGGCTTGCCATGATGAACCCTACGGTGGGAATTTTGCTGATCGTCGAACTAGACATATGGTACTTCAGGCAGGCTATTACTGGCTCACGATATTCAAGGATGCCAAAAAGTATGCCCAGGCCTACAATAGCTGCCAAAGAATGGGTCGGCCAGGCCAAGCTGATGAAATGCCCCTGCAACCACAACTAGTGATATAGCACTTTGAAAAATGGGCCTTACAATTTGTGGGTCCTTTCAATCTGCCATTGAACCAAAAAACATACATCTTACATCTTAGTTTGCATCGACTATGTAACTAAGTGGGTGGAAGCAGTAGCCCTTCTAAAAGATATGGAAGAAGTAGTTATTAGCTTCTTATTCAAACTATTCGTGCAATACAGTTTACCAAGAGAAGTAATAATAGATGGAGGATCCCAATTCACAGCTCATAAGATCACTGTTATCCTTCATAATTATCATATCAAACACAAAGCCACCTCTCCATACCACCCGCAAGCAAACGGGCAGGTGGAAAGCACTAATAAAGTTTTGGAGGCAATTTTAACAAAAACAGTATCCGCGAATCATCAGAACTGGGCAGCTAAACTGCCAAAAGCCCTATGGGCCTACCGAATGACATGGCATAACACTATTTGCCACTCCCTATATTAGCTTGTTTTTAGCAAAGAACCCATTTTTCGATTGAATTTGAAATAAAAACTCTTAAAACCGCAAAAGAAGTCGGGTTGAACTTCACAAAAGCGCATAAGAAATGATTGCAACAACTTAATGAGTTGTACAAGGCACACCTATTGGCTCTGCAATGAACAAATGTTATCCAACAATAGAGGGCCAAGTGGCATGATCGCCTCATAAAAAGGAAACCGTTCAGAAAGGCGACTGGGCGTTGCTGTATGACTCCAAATTTCAGGATTTTCCAGGAAAACTTCAAATGAGATGGATTAGACCTTATCAAATTTCCAAAATTCATAATAATGGCACAATGACCCTGACCACCATTGATGGGTCCAAAACTTCTTTTCTTGCAAATGGACACTGACTATGTCTTTATCGCCAACTGCTTGCAAAGCAGTCTTTCTACCATGAGATAAGTAATGATTCTAATTTTTAGATTGTAGCCGACTAGACCCGACCACTACATCTCCTTGAATTTTTTAAAAGAAATCCTTGCATATTGTACATATTGTATATACTTTTGTGTTAAACTTGCTTAGCATTTTTTAAAAAAACTTTTTGAATGATAACATAACTAAGGGAGAAGAGATTGACGATTTTGGTATAACTTGCTGATTCTTTCACAATCATTGTTCCTTTTGGTTACAGCTATTGTTTTTTTTTGAAAAACTTCCTGTTCCATTAAGGGCATAATTACTTCCTTATTTACCATAACCGGTGTCTCCTTAGTCATAGTTGTTGTTTCCTTGTAGCTCAACTCGTTGTTCTTTTAATCACGAATGTTGCCACCTTTATCACAACTATTGTTCCCTTGTAGCACAACTCGTTGTTCCTTTAATCATGGTTGTCGTTTCCTCACAGCAAAGCTCAATGTTTCCTTAATCGCGATTGTTGTTTCCTTCGTTACAGGTTCTGTTCCTTTTGTTATAGTCGTTGTTCCCTTGGTAACAACTCTTGTGTCATTTCAGCACAACTTACTGCCATAACCATGTTGTTTCCTTTTATAGCAGTCATTCTTTTATCACAGTTGTTGTTTCCCTTTTTCACAGCCATTATTACCTTTCACACCAACTACCATTCCCTTTGGGAACGACTGTTGTTCCCTTGGGTACAACTATTGTTCCCTTGTAACTATGCAATTATCTTTGTGATTTCAAAGTTCTTTTACTGTCATGGGATAAATACTATATTACTCTAGACATTGCCTTGCAAAGATAATCTTATCTAATTTAACAAACCTTATCGAAATCTAATTTCTAGCCAACCCGATGTCACAAGCAACATAATTTGTTCATAATGTATTATTTTTATCACCACCAAAGTAATTTTTTTCTCCATATGGATTGGTGACCTCCTTGAAACATAAAACTTGTGTGGAAGCAATTCACAACTTAAAATGGAAAAATTATCATACTTCTTATGCCATCCCTAACTTTTAAGGAGTTGATGAGCCACCCATTTACCAATTGTTCATTATCTAAGAAAAATAAATACATAAAAACAAAAGAAATTAAGAGCATATTTTCTCTCAGAAGAATAGGAGGTCTCATCACGAGCCAACCTACCATGATCATCAAACTTAACTCAATAACATTACCATTACAGTCACCAAGCCAGGGTAATGACCACTAACATTTTAATCAGAGGACAATAGGTCTCATCACGAGCCGACTTGTTCACCGTGTTAAATATCCGGTGAATGACATTGTTACTACCTGGTCACCACACTAGAACAATGGTTTTTAAAGAAAACAAAAAAATCATGAATTTTTAGTTAATGGGACACTGGCATATCAAAATGGGTTACAAGGAAACCCTATCGAGGCTATGGATGTTTGCTGGCAGCACAGGCTTTGCCTGTGGTATTGAATTCTAATTGGAATTTCCATATCTATACTTTGTGACTTTGACTTCCCTACTTCATAGATAATAAAGGAATCACCAAACCCAACTTGGAAATCTCTTACCATAACTAAGGTGGTAATTTAAGATCTTTGTGAATAAAAATTTATCTCTAACATATCGGGAAAGCATATATTATTATTTTTATAAAGTGACTTTGTTAAATCTATTATACTGTCTTCAACATGTAATGTTTTGGTGCATATTTTCATTTACCCATAATCGTTCGAATGTCACAAAGATATGCATGCATCACCTCATCCTGCCATTAAATGCACCATAACATTCTACCGTGTTAACTCGCTTGATTGGTCCATTTACCATTACATCCAATGAATGCATTGATAGTCCACTGGTTTGTTGAATCATCAAAGGTCGCAGTTGACTTTTCTTGTCATGGGGAAGTAAATATTCACATGCATGGTATGACGCCAACACACTTAATCAGGATGACTAATCATTATAACGATTGTGTGCATATGTTACATCGATAATTACAAAGTTGAATATTGTCATTTTTCTACAAATTGTTGGCTTAAGCTTTGTTTACAACTTATGATCATTTCTCTTGAGAGACAGTAAGTATGGGCAGTAGATCAATTCGGAGTGAGCCAGCTCAACTCAGAGTTTCTGAGCAAGCACGAAGAATCTTGGAATAGGTAGGATGGACTGAGTACTTCTATCTGCTACAAGGATTCGATGATGCAGTCACCCTCGAATTCCTACAGAGCCTGCACAATGGAATAATAATAGTCAAGGGTAGACAGATATTAGTAAATGAGACAGTTCTAGTGGAAGTCACATGCCTCTCCATTGAAGGATAAAAGTGGTTAGATAGGCATTCGGGGCTACATGGTGTCATGTTAATGTTCATAGACCTCGATGAAGCATTGGTTCGGAAATGCAAAGGCTATCACCCGACTTCCTTTTCAGAACCTTGGTAGGAGCTAGCAGAGATAGTACAAAGATACATTACCTATGACGGCCAACATAATATGGTAAGGCCACAAAATTTGAATTTCTTGGCTACATTAAGACAGAAGGTAACTATAAACTTGTCTTTCTTTTTAAATTCTCTTCTACATGAAATAACCAGAAGAATTGGCAAAGGGAAGGACCCAAAATCCATAGTTAGCCATCATTGTCTTATTAAGCTAATAGTCAATACGAACTAAATAAAGCGTAGATAACTTAGGAAAATTTTGTTGGAAATTGTGAGTCGACATCCCAAACGGAGACACCTTCTATAGAACCTGAGAAATTAGAAACAAAGACAGTCATGCAAGAACAAACACAGACCTTAGGTTCACAGACATTGACTAGAGTTGAAAAAAAAATGATAGTGTCCTTCTTGGTATCCTTACCTGTTAAAAGAAGAAAATCAGTTAGACTTTTTAAATTGAGAAATCCCTCAGAAAGCAGTGAACAACTACCAGGAGATGTACTTCAGAAGTCCCCTGAATGTCAGGAGACGTGCCAGGCCAACCCAAATTCGGGAACAAGATATAGCTCAAGTATTAGAGAACATAGCAAACCTTCTCAATAATGAGGGAGATGTGGGTTGTTCAGAATTCCCATCTGCGCGAACCCAAATGGCTGATTGCTCGACCTCTCCTCTCAATTCCAATGCTACGGAGACACTGTAGTCCTTAGAGGACCTCGGGAACCCTACTTTGTAGGAACAATTAGGAGAATCAATTGACATTGTTATGGAACCAAGTTCACCCTCAGAAGAAGTAGTTTCGTCACCATTTGATCCATGTCACAATCATATTGATACATTCCAATGTGATAAGAGCCTTGTAGACCATGTAATTTTTCCTGAAGTCGAGGAAACTATAAATAATGAAACTGAAACTGTTGCTACTATTCCTTCTACCTCATTTAGAAAAACTGAAAAACCCATTAAAAGAATGAGATAAAAAACCAATCATGAAATAAGGCTGCTAAAGCAAGAAAACCATAGGTTACGAAGGAGGGTAAAACAACTTGAAAGTTGGTTGAAAAATAACATAAGGCATCACATGAAATAGCAGAGAATTCGAATAGCCAAAGTTCAAACTCGAAGCTCTTTTACTACTAGTGAAACCCAAACAGAAGGGACACCCACTGCTTTTGTAGAAACCTAGACTGATTTGGGCCCTAATATCAAGACAGCTGAGGCATCCAACCAAACAAAATTGTTGGTTCTTATCAAAAGGGCCACTTAGACGAAAAGTGTACCTCCATATACCCCGTTAATTATGGACACCACTGTTCGAGTATTGAATAGAATACTGGAGGAAGAGAAATAGACTCTGAGTCGGTACTGAGGTGAAGTAGTCCCCTCAAAAGAGCCCCAATATTTGATGGAGAAATACAAAGAATTGTCCATTACTCAAGATGAGACATGCTAATCTCAGAGTGGCAAAGAAAAAGACAAAATTAGTACAGGGTCAACTTTAGAAAGCTCTATAACAAATCAAAGAGGTCTGTTCCATTTACTTTGATTCCTTGTCTTGTAGATGCCTCGAAAAGAACTACACTCTGGTTTTATTTGAACAATACCTGTTACTCAAGATCAAAGTTGTCCGGTCAGGACGATCTACTGAATTCACTACTGTTTCTAATTGCATTAAAGCTTTTCAACAACAAGATGATAATGTCAAATACTTCTTGTGGGAGTCATATATGCATAAATTTTTCTTGGAGGAGCAAAGGGATGAAAATCCTAGCCCTTTTATTGGAGATGTGCAATTTCAATCCTTCCTTTATTTTGCTAGAAATCAAGTCAAGTGGTCCAAAGCTGATGATGCATATAGAAAAAGGCAAAATGGCCTCGACCTCTATGTCAGAGGAGAACCAAAAATGCCCCTATGTACTCTTATTAAACACGAGAAATTTATGGAACAGTCAGGTCTCAATTATGCTCTTGCACCTGTACATAACAATGTTCTTCATACTGGTTTAGAATTGTTCGAAGAGATCAGGGAAGAAGCCTTCCATGTAGCTAAGAAAATATGGAATATGTCCTCTACTGAAGTGGAAAACAGAAAGCCATTCAATTACCAAAACTTTCAAGAAGCAACAAGAAGGGTGAGGGAATATGCTCGTTTGGTCTTGTTTAAAGGACCTAACTAGATTGGTTGTAGATATATATGCCCTATCATATGGTACCCTCCAAATATTAATAAGCTTGAATATGAGCTCATTGAGAAAGATAAAACTACAGCTCTCAAAGAGATTCGAAGGAGAAACGAGTTTCGATATTATGGTGAAAGATCCTATCTAGCTTACTCCTTAACACTTCTACATGTTAATCATCTTATTGCATGAGGACATGCAATAAGGTAAGCTGGGGAGTGATGTTGGGTTATGAAATTGGTATGCTTCTTTCCCCTTATTTCTCTAGTTTAATATTTTTTTTGCAAGGTTTTTAAGTCTAGTTTACAATAATTTGATAGATAGCAATTCCAGAAACACAGTTAATAATATTCTAGTAATTTGTCTTGTTGATAAGTTAAGATAAATACCTTAGATATCCTTTAGTTATAAATCTATGTTATTTTATGAACATGAAATTTGATGGATAGTTGTTGTTCCCTTGAAGAAGATTAATAAAGGTCGAGTCTCAAGGATTATCGCATTAATCTTGGCATGCTGGTCCAAGATTTGTATTTATTCGCATAAGAACAATTACAGGAAAGATATGATATGATTTTTTAATTTAAATAAGCGATCCTAAGAATCTTTTGATTCTCAGGATAGCTTTATCATTCCAATGTTAGAATGTGTTGCAATATACATTAAACTATAGTCAGAAAGAGAAAGTAATGGTGATTTTCTTATTATTCTCGGTGAACTGTAAAAGGGAAACACATAACTTCTCTGAAGATTTATAGACCATTTTTATACTTTACTTTGACGTTAATGAAAGTTTGAATGATTTGACTTTAATCTTTTATACTGAGTTTCTTTTAAGGCAGTTATCTTTGGAGACCTTGGGCCTAGTTGTTGGAAATATTGTTGTTTTCTCATGTATTATTATCTTTTGATTCATATCACATGCACAATTATTGTTTATTAGATAGAGCATTTAATTTATAATTTCACTGCATAGATCCCTAGATTTATGATTTCCATTGTGTGAATTCTTGAAGCTTGTTACTTAGCTGTGTGAAGATTTACATTTTCGTCAATAGACTTGTTATGAATTATTAAGATTTGATTTGTGAGTTATTCCAAAATTTCTTTACAATGGAGTGAATTTCCATTTTCTTGTTTTATTATCAGTAACTTTGGGTAATTACTGATTGAGTATAGATTCTTTCCAAAAGCATTATTCATACTAAAGTTTTGTGTTCTAGTCGGATAATTGGTTTAATGAAATTTAATGTTTTTTTCTTGAAGTAGTTATGTAGTTCCATGATTTTTTTAGAGTGGTTCATTTTTTATTATTTGAAGACATTTTCGGAAGAAATCACATTGGTAGAATGATGTCGACGCATTTCGAACGAACCAGTGTGGTTCATCATCAGGACAATGTGGTTCATTTTTGTTTAAATAGACTTAATTATTTTTAAAAGTATATTTTCATAGCTTCTGCTTTACGATAGTTTTTCATACACTCCTTTAATTTAAAGCACTATTATTGGATAGATTGTGTCGACAACCTTGTAATAGAAAGACAAACTCCAGGTTGAAAAGTAATGGATAAAGGATTGACTTGATTCCTTCGGAATAAATTAGCAACCAACACCCGGAGACACTACATGCCCACTGGTTTGCTCTCCCAATCCCCCTGTAAATACTTTTCAATATCACTTCTATCCATAGATCGACAATTGATAATGGTTGCGAGGGGATTCCATTGGATTTCTTCCGTACTGGAGTCTGCTCCCTATTACGTCGACAAGCGCTAATGTCATTTTTCGATTATATCATTTCACTGTCATCAATTCTATTCCACAACCTCATCATCCACGTTAACCATCAGCTCATCCTTCTTGTCGCCAACTCATTTTTTCAAATTTCCAAAAATTGTCATTAATTTCGTTTTCCCACCTGTTGCTTTGTTTCCACTATAAAATATCATTTAGTATTCATTTCACTCATTGTTTTCCTCTGTTACTTCTTTCAAATAATTCAATATTACAGGTTGCAAATCCATTGATCATCACTAAGCACTGTTCTGACACCTGCTCAAAGTCTTGGCATCCATAATTTGCAAAATGTCGAAGAAAGTTGCTATCACAAGTTCCACTTTTCATATTCCATTGATGGATACTAAGAAAGACATCTTTGACCCAGTTTTCTTAGTTAATTATATAGAAATTTATCATTAGATTCTACTTAATCAAACTGAGTCCCCTTTATATGCTACTGCTATTAGGTCGGGTGTCCTAGCTGCTATGATTCCTCAAACTTACATTTTCCTAGAGTTCATAAATTGGCTTGTTTCTTCCCTTTACCCTCAAAAGTGTTTTGTTATGAATAAATTAGGTGAAAATTGTTTTCAAGTGTCAACCTTGTTTATACAACAAGCCTTATTCTTTCCATCTGCAAGTTCTTACACCCCTTTTTCAGAAGAAGCGTTATTTTCCACTTTCCAAGACTTGTCTGCTTCCAATTATGCTCAATTGAATTTCTTTTTTATGTCTTTTGGGAAGCATTTGCCTATGGATCGTGCTCATTTTCCTTTGGATACCTTTTCTAAAGAAGTTAGACCTGTTCTACAAATTTTGGCCAAAATTTTAGGAAGGGAGGATACAAATGTTGTGGAAAAAGCCATTTTAGGAATGTTTAGTTTGACGATGAACCCAAAAATAGTTTTTGACATACCTGTCTTATGGGAGAAAATGGTTATTTATCAGTTAACAGATCTCCCCCTCACTAGTTTCTTTATATTTCCATCCCTTATTACTTATCTCTTTTTGTATACTCATGTGGAAAAATACATGCACTTAGGATTAAATATCATGGACCTTCATAAAAATAAACATTTAGTGGTATTTTGGAATGATGTGGTAAGAAGCACTAAAAGTAACCAAGGGTTGATCTATTTTGCTACATATTTTCTATTAGTTGCTTATTCAATATTGACCAACTCTCCTCCACCTTGTTTTTTACCAAAGGCTCAGTCTTTACTTCAACTCGGTAAAGATGTTAAAGTAGGTGATTCGTTTCAATTTGAAGATTATTTAGGGATAAGGTTATATGGAGTAGAGGTTTCCCCTTATAGACTTCCAAATTTTTTGCCTATCAGAATATTTTCATTGGATTTCATTAGACAGAGCTTGAATGTAGATCAAATACATTTTCTACTAGAAAATAAGGGGTACTTATTTAAATTTCCAAAGAAAGTGGGACCTTTAATTGTAAATAACAGGCAAGTTGTAGGAGAAGTGCAGAAAGAAGTTGAAGAAATGAATTTGTAGCTGGGTGAAAAGTGGGCATATGACCCGAATTATATTATTTCAAACACGAGGGAAAAAAATGCATATGCTCCCTGTATACATGAAGCTCAACTAGAGATGGATAAGTTAGCTAATGGAGGACAAACTAGTTTTTCAGGAGGGATGGAAGTGGAAACTCCTCATCAAAGTGAATTTTTTTTAAATGGAAGCAGTGCAGATGTGATTGATCTGGAAGAATAAATAGACAGGAGTACTAAAATAACTAAAATTTCTGAGCGTGGAAGTTCATCATCTTTTTCAGGTTTTCAGTTAAAATTAGGAGAATTTCTTTGTACACCATCTTCTCATGTTCCAAAAGACACCATCCATAGTTCTGTATCAATGATAAAACAAATGTATTCTCAGATTGCAAAAAGAAACAAAAAGGTTAGAGAAAACATGGAATCCCAAGTAGAGGCACAATTTATTTCAGATTATCATAACATACTGCTTTCTGCTATGGACTTGAGAGGAATCCACTTAAACTAGATTTTTCTCACCCTTCTGCTTTCACTGTCTCTTCTTCATCAGGTTTTAAGACTGTTAACTTAACAATAGATGATACAAAAATCCCTCTACCTAACAAAATCAATTTTCATAGGCAAACTGGTGAATTGATTTATAATGATTTGAAGAAGACCTCCTTGGGTACAAACATAGGAGAGACTTTATTAGAAAATGAGGTTAACCAATTAAAATTGGAAGAATCTAACTCCAGATCTTTAGCCACTCAAAATGAGGAATTAAAGAAAATGATTGTTAAAATTGGAGTAAATTGAGAGGACAAAATTGTTGTTCAAAAGCTATTGTAGGGAGATGAAACAAAAGTTCAGGTGTTAAAGAAGAAATTTAAGATGCCTTCCATTGAACATCTAATGGCTTCAGAAGTGGCATAGGTGGAAAAAGAGAAAGAGGCTCTGACTGAAAAGCTCATACAAAGAAATGAAATCAAAAATTAAAAGAAATTCATTCTGTTTTATAGCAGAAAATTGACTCTCATGTTAGTACTATTGTAGTACAAGCTGTTTCTGAGGACCCGACTGATAAGCTGACTAGTGTCATGACTGAATTGAAAGTTATAAAGGAAACTCAAAGATAATATAACCTATTATAGGAATGATTCAAACACCATATCAAGGTCAATATTTTCAAGGTTAACCTTTTCAAAGTCAATTTTTTCAAGGTCACCTTTACAAGTTAACCTTTGCAGGGGAAGTTCTGCTTGGTTCAAATGGTACAAGGTCAAACATATCAGAATCAACCTTTTCAAAGTCAACCATACCTTGGTAACACTTTTCAAATCCCATCTCAACAACAACCTGGTATGTCTTACCATGGTTACCCTAGAGGGATGCAAATACCAACCACTCAAGCTCTTCTAGGTTATCATGGATATCCTCCTCCAGGGGTTGGACTTAATCCTCAAGGTTATCAGTATCCACAATAAGACATTAACCGACAATTACCTTTTATAGAACCTAAGATTTATCATATTTATCCCAACTTACAAATGATCCCATTTATTATAATCCATTTTGGCCGGCCATTCCAACTAAACTGCCAAGTGATATACCAAAATTTCAAGGTAAATTAGGATAGGATCCATCAAATCACGTCATGACATATCATCTATGGTGTGCTTTGGATTCGTTGATTGATGATTATATCAGATTGCACCTTTTCCAATGAAATTTAACAGGTTCAGCGACAAGATGGTACATTGAGTTACCATGTGCATCTTTCCATACTTTCAATTCCTTAGCAACAATGTTTTTAACACATTTTTAATTACCCATTAGATATGACACTGGTACCGAACTTTTGACTTCATTGGAACAATCTACATCTACCTACGTTTCAAATCATATACATGAATGGACACATAGATGTCGTTTAGTCAAATTTTATATTCCATACCATATATTAGCTTAATGGTTTACTAAATCCTTACTTCCAAATATTACGGAAGATGTTGCTAAAGGAGGTGTTGTAACGGAAGAGCAAGTGATTGCTCGTGCCCAATACCTAGACCTTGTCTATTCACAATCTGGCACTTTGTACAAAAAGATCCCAAATTTACCTTGCCCAACAATTTGAGATAATCTAGGTTGAACTCCTAGATGATATCACACTGCTAATGGTATAATTGGTTATGTCAGCCAAGAGTCGAAGAGTAAATCATCTAAGAAAAATTCCAAAAATACTCATAATTTGGCTATACAATATTCACCCAGTGGAAACATTTTTCCATAAATTACTTCCAAAATTAATGGAGTAGAATAATCTACTGGAAAATCTCAACAACCTGGAGGTAAGAAAAATGGGAAAGGAAAAGCAAAACAAAATGCTTCCCAAAAGGAGAAACCATTGAAAAATGAACCTTCTGAAGAAAAAAAGAAACCTTGTTATCCTTGTCTGATCTGTAATGAAGATCATTATATGAAGGAATGTTATTATTATTGTTAGCTATTAGAGAAATTGATCCTCAAGACTCTAATATCATAGTCTACGATCTTGAAAATCATATACCTAGACTCCCACATGACCTGGCATTTCAAATACCGGTTTTTGTCAAAACCAAACGAGTCTTTTGTATAATAATTGATGAAGAAGCCTCTATGTGTATTATGTCTATTGCTTGTTGGAAATATTTGGGTTCTCCAACTATCAATCAATCGCCTACTACCCCAAAAGCCTTTGATGGAAGAGGTTTTCATCCTTACGATATATTGAATGATCTACCAATAGAGTTAGAAGGTAAAACTTTTTTAACCAAGGTAGAATTCGTTGACGCTCAACTTGATTACAATCTTTTACTAGGCTGAACTTGGACCTATGCAATGTTTGTAGTGGTTTTGTCACTCTTATGAATGATATTGTTTATTCATCATGGAAGGATAGTGAAGCTAGACTAGTTATCTTATTATACTTCTGACCCTAACTCTATTGGTAGAGTACGTTTCATGGGGAAAACGACTACTCCTTATGAATGGTGTTGGTATGCTTAAGGATTCATCATTAATGGGAAATTTTGCACTCCCTCCACCAAATTTTTCTTCTAGTGTTGCCTAGGTCAATATGATGTCATCAAGCACTTTAGAATTGTATGATCCTTGGATTGTGCCTTCAAAATCTGAACTGACTGCATATGGTGACCAAATTCCTCTAAGACCATTTGAATTATCTTATCAGGCAATTCAATCATTTTCATTCCCCTAACCATTGAAAATTATCGAGTGAATGCGATTGTTGACGAGTATTCTCAATCAGCTTGGTTGGAACCTATATCATTTCCTGACTCTTTCAACAACATGTTTCAAATAGATGAGAGTGTCATGGAACGTATGAATTTGTATGAAATGCCTTTGGACGGTTATCATCACCATTTATATTTTCTTCCTAACTTTGAAAACATTGAGAGTAAATTCTCTACCATTTTTCAACCTGAGATCGTAGCTAATCTTGAATGTCGAATATCAATTCATGAATCTAAATTTGGAAAGGATTTAGGAAATACATCTACAACCATTTTGATTAATATTTTAGTGAAATTCGGAATCACAGAGAACATTCACATAGGTTCTTCATGTTCACTTGAAGAAATTCATACTTACAAATCCCTATTCCAAGAATTCTGCGACATTTTTACCTGGTCTTATGAGGAAATGTTAGGGATAAACCCAAGTATTGATGTTCACGAAATTAAGAAATACCCAGATGTTAAGCCTATCAGACAAAGATAACGTCTAGTGCATCCTCGAAAGGCTTCCACAATCAAAGATGAAATTGAAAAATTTCTTAAAGATGGTTTTATCTATCCTGTTCCCTTGACTAATTAGGTTTCCAACATTGTTCCTGTTAATAAGAAGCAAGGGACAATTAGAGTATGCATCAATTATAGAGATGTTAATAAAGCTTGTCCAAAAGAAAACTATCCTACTCCATATATCGATAAAATAATTTATGATTGTGTCGGTAATGAAATCTTATCTTTCATGGACAAATTTTCTGGGTACAATCAAATCAACATACTCCCTACAGATTAGCATAAAACTGCGTTCATTTATCCATGGGGAAGTTTTTCTTATCAAAAACTCCCATCTGGACTTAAGAATGTTGGCACCACCTTTCAACGGGATATGTCTTACGATTTTCACAATATTAAGCATATTGTGCAACCCTATTTAGATGATCTACTAGCTCATTCAATGAAACACGAACATCATCCAATACATTTAAAAGATATCTTTATTAGATTTCGACATTACAATATACACTTAAATCCTCACAAATGTGTTTTTTTGGTACAATCTGATTGATTACTCGGATTTGTTGTGTCAAAAGAAGGCATTTGTGTTGACCCCCTTAAAGTAGAGGCTATTTTGAATTTTCCTCCACCTACCAATTTGCACCAACTCCAGAGCTTGCAAGGGAAAGAAATTTTTTTACGTCGATTCATTCTGAATTAGGTGGAGCTAACTAAAGGTTTTACTCGACTTTTGAAAAAGTTCATCTCTTTTGTATGGGATGAAACTGCTCAAAATGTAATGTCCCTTCCTAAACTTTTTGGAACATGATTTATTTCTACATTTTGGGGCCAATTTTGGAGGAGATGGGGCCCATTCAATTTTACTAGGAGACTTACGAGTTAGAAGTAAGTTATTTTTGTTTTGTTCACACAAGGAAAATAAGCATTTCCTAAGCCAATAGTTTGAATTGCATGAGAAAATCGATGGCTTAGTGACGAACCCACGAAGGAGGGAAAATGGAGGGAAAAAGTGCTCCACTAAATCTATATAAGGAAGGTTTCTCTCCTCATTTTGTTCATCTTATTGGAGGATATCGATTTCTCTTTGGTTGTTCGAGCTACTTAGCCAAGTGACTGGCTATTTATCACGAGTTCTTCATGCCAAGAGCTCACCCTTTCTTCGGGGGACTTCGAGTGCCACCCTAGGAAGGTTTTTCTTCATTTCTTCAGGAGGAGGATCCCATTGTGATTTCCAATGATTGCATTCATCTCTGGGTGGTGTTATTACTAGAGGGCGCAATAAAGAGGAGGTTGATTGTGCTTGTGGTGTCTTGTAGTGGATTTTGGGTGAGAGATTTTCTGGAGAGGAGGCATCGAAGGATTGTTGGCATTTGGGAGAATTTTGGAGGTGGAGGAGTGTGCTACGTTGCAGGGTGACTTTCGCACTTCCTGGTCCAATGCAGAGGTAGCACTATGTACTCACGTGGAGGGTAGAGTACCAATATTTGAGTTTGAACTTCATCGTGGACGTTAAGGGAAATATTTGGAGAGGTGATTGCTACATTTTTGGAGCTTGGAGGAGGAATTCGTTGGTATTATTTGCAGACCATATTCCTTGAGCAGTTTGGAGGGCGTAGGGCCTATTGGAGGCTGACCTTGGAAGGTCAAAATCGGGCCAAACCATTTCTGGATTTTTCTGAGTTTTTGACAAGGATCACAGATATAGAGTTTCAAAATTTTCTAAGCACCGAAAGTGAGGTTTCTAGCCGTATCTTTGCAGCAGACAGTGCATAACTGCTGGGGATTGCATAGTGCCTTTGGGGATCGAATTTGGGAGGTTAAAATCGAGCCAAACAATTTATCAATTTTTGTGGGGTTTGGTCAAAAAGCTTGGGGCTGAATTTGTAGCATTTTCCGAGCACTGAAAGTGGAGTTTCTTGTAATTGCTTTCCAGCCAGCAGTGTAGTTTTCTGGGTACCGCAAAGCATTAGAGGAGTAGACATTTTCCAGTACTTGATATCATTGTCTCATCACCTGGATTCTATCATTCTTTCCATTGAGGCAAGCCCAAGTGCATTCTTCCATACTATTTTACTGCTCCACTGATTGATAAAATGGTTCAGCTGGTTCTACTTCTAGAGTTTTTATGAGCATGTGTTGTTTGTTAAAATTTTCTGTGTTGAGAATTGTTTTTGCTTTGCATATCACTATTTTTCCTATTTTGGAACATTACACCAAAATATTTCTATGCACTCAAATACGCATTGACTCACACACATTTGTTTCATCTGCCTGATTATCATCAATATTACTTTTTGTATTTAGTTGCATCTGATGTCACCATTGGCATGGTATTAGTTCAGGAAGATGAATTGAATAATGAACATGTGATTTATTATTTAAGTAGGAATCTTATGAAATCTAAAACAAAATATGCACATGTGGAGAAATTGGCCTTAGTAGCTGTACAAGTCATCCAAATATTCAGTTACTATATTCTTTTACATAAAATAACAATGATTTTAGATTGCAACCCTATGGTTTACATTCTTACGATACAATTATTAGGGGGAAAATATTCCAAATGGATAGTTATCCTACAAGAATTTGATTTAAAATTTATAAAATCCAAGTTGAAGAAATCATTGGTGTTTGTTGAATTGATATGTGACTTTCCCTATGCTGAAACAAAAACCCTATGCTGAAGCAGAAACCGTGGCAAAGGATTCTCTTCCGAATGAATCACTCTTTCTTATGAGCACATTAGACCCTCAGTATGGAGATATCATTGTTTATCTTAAAACTCAAACTTTTTCTCTGGAACTATCTCGAATTGATCTCCATCGTATTCGGTACCAATCTCAACAATATACTATTATTGGCGATACATTTTATCGTCGTGGTGATGATTCTATTTTTAGATGATGTTTGACACATGATGAAGCTGAAAAGGAATTAAATGATTGTCACTCCAGAGCATGTGGCATTCATATGCGAAGGTTTGCCACTGCCCAAAAAATCTTGCGCGTTGGATATTTCTAGCCTTCCATGTTCAAAGATTGTATAACTACAGTCCAAAAATATTATAATTTTCAAATCTATCATTACATAATTCATGCACCCCCTTGCTCCTCTTCACCCAATCATCGTTATTAGTCCTTTTGTGAAATGGAGCATCAATTTCATTACATGTAATGCTCACTCAACCTGGGGGGCATGGGTATATTATCCTAGCAGTGGATTATTTTACAAAATGGGTTGAGGCGATGCTTACATATAAATATGATGCTGAAACCATTTCTCTTTTCATATTTAATGATGTGATTGTTAGGTTTTGTGTTCCATAAGCCATCTTCATAGACTATGGTAGCCATTTTCGAAAATTTATGATGAATGAACTCACTGCAAAGCTAGGACTGCATCATGATAGTTCAACTCCATATTACATGCAAGAAAATGGCCAAGTAGAAGTCATGAACAAATTTTAAATTACTATTCTTCAACGGAGATTATAGGAATTCATAAACGAAATTAGCATTTGATACTTTTTCAGTCTTGTGGGCATATCACAACTCAACAAAAACTGTAACCGAGTTTACTCCCTTTCAATTGGTTTATGGTCTGGAATAAGTATTACCCATTACATGTGAAATATCGTCTTTGAAAATGGAAATCGAATTATTACTTGCTACTTCTATACAAGAAGAATATTTTTTATACTTAGAACGTTTAGATGACACTTGTTGTGATGTTGCATTAGCTAGTGAGACTCATAAAAAATGAGTTAAATCACATTTTAATCGAAATGTAAATCCTCACTCATATTCAAAAGGCCACTTAGTCTTGGTTTACGATCAACGACATGATAAGCTGGGCACCAGTAAGTTCGAACCTACGTGGCATTGTCCCTATATTGTAAAACGCGCATTGGCAAAAGGGCCCTATGAGCTAGTTGACTATGGCTGTGTGAATGCTTTGTACATTGTTGTATCATATTTTTGTGTGGAAATTTTGCATCTTTTTATGATCTTCTTCTAATTCTCTTGCTTATCTTATGTTACACTTGATTTGCAAATGTCAATGCTCCCTCAAACTTACATTGGCTACACTAATGAAACTAGTCGTAATACTCAGAATTTTCATTCTGCAGCTTCGACTATTTACTCATCCACTAATGAGTTAGTAAGTCTCCATAGAATATGCCTTGGTCAAAAAACAAATAATATTGTAGAATATAGTGCAGTTGTTGAGATATTATCTGATGCCATTTCATTTCGTACTCGTTGTTTAACCATAATTTAGGTTGGATTGTCAACTCATATTATTACATTTAAACTGTGTTTATTCATTAAGAAGCTCTACAATGTTAATGATGTTTTTGTGGGTTTGTCTCTTGGAGAGAGAATTCGATTACATTGAATACAAACACATTCCAAGACATTTAAACACATTAACTGATGCATTGGCTAATTATTGGTTAAATCTACATTTGCAACATTTGTAAAAACAAAAAAAAAAGTAGTCATTCACACATTGTACAAAATAAGCTTAGAAATAGAAGTAGTCTCCATTAATCATAATATATGTAAAAAGTATGGGTTTACAAAAAATGTCATCCAAGACATATGAGGCCCTGTGGCCTTTATTATCTGAACATGTTGATAGATCAAAAAATAAAATCTACCCCTATGACTAGCATCTAAGCATGATGATCATGATAACATACTATAGTATGAGCTACTCATCATAACAGATGACTAATCAGCCCTGGTACTCCTCTTGTATGCCTCTTATAGCGGAGAGGTAAATCATCAATCCCAATATCTAGGATATCCAGAGTCACCCTCTCCAGGTTATGCTCAATCTCTGTTAAAGCCTCTACTACCTTAGGGTTCTGTGCTACGAGAGTTGTTGGTTGCTTGTCACGCCTGTCAAATCATCGCATAGCTACTGATATGACTGGGCCCACATCTACATGGTTATTTTAGATTATTAGTTTTGGATGATTTTTTTTTTTTTGAAAAAACACAAAACAACCAAAGTGAGAATTTTTACCTATATCATCCCATTACATTCTTGCAGGGAGTGGGATGTATATATCACTGGTGTAGTCCATACCAGCATATGGGTAATCCTCAATCATAATCTGGAGATCCAACCATCTGAAGAGAGGAGTATATTTGACAGTTGAACCATCACCACCTCTATGGCGAGCCATCAATGAAACCTACTATAGCATGTAAGGATCCCATGGTCTTCCCGTCTCCATAGATACTTGTGGACAAAGAATACGAATCCTCTCCAAAGAAAATGAAATAACTATAGCACCATATCCAAAATTATTTAGTTTTCCAGTCTTTGCTCTAGTGAGTTGGCATTTAATGTTGGTAGCAAGTCCTTCACACTAGTTAAAAACAATAAATTGTAAATGTAGGTTTTAACCCATACAAAAATTACCTGCATACGAATTCTAAAAAACAGAAAATAAATAATAGCGAGAGAATAAAACATAAAACAAATATACACAGAGATTTCCACCTGGATCCCAAAACTGGGACTACCAGATTGATTTTCATTATCTTCCTTTCAATGTTAGAATACATATAAATACATGTCGAAGCATCCATAAACCCCAATCCATTAACCCTAGATTAGAACATAACCGTGGTTCCCTTGACTGGATCTACAAAATACCATGGACCGAAAACCATCGCGCCCAAAACCACGTGTGAAAACCATCCACAAGACCATAGGTAGGTTTGCCCACCTAATATAGGGTCCAAAACAATTTCCCTGAGGCGTTACCCTCGACCCCATGGGGGGGGATAGTCGTCCCCCTCAAATCCACTGTGACCCCCCCACTGCGCATTGGCGCAACAAACGAGGCACTATGCCCCCCCTCTAACCCCTGGGTTTCACTAGGGAAGCTAGTCATGGAAAGAATATAACACAACCCAACATTCTCCCACTTATTGTTTTCTTTCCACAGGGGGCCATAAGAGATCTTATTCATTTATCTAACCCTGCAATGCCCATTATTTCTCTACACCAACAAAACTTTTTAGAGCTCATAGATTTTGTCAATGCATCTGCAATATTCTTCAAAGTGTCCACCTTTACCAGCAACACTTTTTGTCTTCTATCATATCCCTCACAAAATGATACCGAACATCAATGTGCTTTGTCTTTGAATGATAAGTAGGTTTCTTTGCCAAGAAAATTTCACTTTGGCTATCACAGTTTATCCTTATATCTCCCTGTACTAACCCCATACTTGAACACAATCTCTGCAACCAAACTGCTTCCATGTTTGCATGAGTGGCTACCATGTGTTGGCATGAAAGAGTCATCAGGGGTAAAGTACCTTGGGTTCATGCACATAGGGCCAAAAATAATTCGTTGTAGTCTAGGACAACACCAACATTTTCCCCTTACCCAAGGGGTAAGGAGTCTCACCCAAGGCATGCCATGACTGGAAGCAAGAAGGGTTCATCATGGAGTCAAGGGAACACCAACCGAAGCATCATCCGATAGCAGAAAATATAACATCACACACATACCAAAGATAACAACATAACATCCAATACATGGAAACTACAAAAGTCATGCATCTGATAGGACATTTCAAAATTTTAAAAGAGTCATCACATCACGTATACTTATACATATCATACTTCGTAGCCAATCTGGACTTTCCTTTCTATTAGTTCAACAATAAAATAGTACAATGCATCTCGGCATTCGTCGCAAGCAAATACAAGGAATACTCGTTTATAGACTCACGGGCTTGGTCTCAGTCTCAAGGGTCCTGCTCATCCAAACTCTTGCCTTCTAGTATCACACCACCACAACCAGCTATGCACTCCGCAATGCCAACTCCCACAGCCTTGCCAACCAACCAAACCCTCTTCCTTATTGGCCCTCTCCTTTTATATTTCTCTCTGTTGCTTAGACTGCCAGTTCCTGCTCGGCTTCTCTTTCCCTTAGCTACTCCTCCTTCCTGCTCGCTTGACTGCCTTTGTCTTCCGCTGCCACCTTGTCGCAACCCTTCTGCAACTGCCTGTTCCTGCCTTGCTATCCAGCTAACTTCTTTGCAAGCTAACCGTTACTGCCACCCGTTTCCTCCTCGTTCTTTGGTCAGCAAAAATTGATCAAAACCTTTTAAAAATTAAACAAAGGCCCTAACAGGCCCCAACCAAAATTATTGGACTCATCCCTGAGTTAATTCATTTCAAACTTGGTTGGTCCTGCTGGTATTTCCATGGGTTATGCAGGTGGTGGTTGCACTATCAACTGTATTGGTTCTGCTGACTGCTGGGTTGGTGCTTCTTTTGCCTCGGCCATTGCTCGCAAAGTGGCATCTGTTCCCATTGAACTTTCCTCCTTATGAGGTTCCCCCATTTCAAATGAAGGCTCCAACTCTGAAACAACGGTTGTGGTTTGCAGCCTAAATTCTCTATACCTCTGAATGGTAGTGTCTCATCCGACGAGGATTGCGTCAGCGTGTTGAGTGAAAGCTTTGGCCGAAATTGACATTAACTTCGTTGGCCGCTAGCTGTGCAGGTCGCTCCATTGTTGTCTACTCGAGTCACAAACCTCCTTCAGAGTTAGAACCTGCATCTGAACTGGTGGCTGTAGGTCTCTAATCACCTTCTTTGTTTTTGCAGACTCTTCCTCAATTTGATCAACTTGGGCCTGGATGGCATCAATCTGGTCATTGATCTGTTGCAGGTGGGCAAGGTTTATACAGTCCTTTGTGCTAGCAAATAAGTTCTGTATTCGCTCTCTCATTGGGTAGACCAAGTGATTTTTCAGCGCCAGGCTTCCTGGCCAGTCATGGGCTTTGTTCATTAGAGCGTAGCCATTCGCGAGGGCATTGGCTAATGCTTGATTCTCTGCTTCCGCTTTAGTGATTTTTCCCTTGAAAATCCTCGTGTAGATCTATATTGGGTCTGGTAGTGCTGATCTTACCATCTCTGGCTTCCTTTTCATGTCGGCCTTGGTAGCTACTAGGTTCGAACATGCTGCTTGGATGTGGTCGTAACATTTTACCAACATGCAGGTCGTGATGTCCATCGACGCCTCTATATTTGCATCAACGATTGTTGGCCACAATGACCTGAATTTCTATGTGACTTCATCAACCTAGGCTTTGCAAGTTTGTGGTTGCTTGCCTTATGTGATCACATTCTTCTATTACCTCCTACAATTGCTTTGTCTGCTACTCATGCTCCTTGGCCAGATCCTCATGGATCTTTTTGGCCCTGTGCGCCACCTACTGTATAAATGTAAATAATTGTGCTGATGACCAGTGCTGAAGTGTGTCGGCTTGCATTGTACTGGACTCAGGGAAATGTTGTTGTATGGGTAGGCTACTGGCAATGGATTTTTCAGAGTGGGAGGTAGACGAATGAGGTGGTTGTGACTGCGGAGTGAACTACAGAGGGGGGGGAATAATGCTAGGGTTTGGGACCACTATGATATTTATAGGGAAAAGTGGCCGGTACGACTCAATCCTTTCTCCCTGTGGAATAATGTCTAGGCTTCCTCCTTGTGGTGGTTCCAACCCACGCATGGGTGATGCAAGTAATGTTGGCTATGTACCATTGGCAGAAGTGGTGCCCTTTGCCTGCTCAGCTGACTCAAATTTTGTTTCCATAGTCGTTCTTCACTAGCTTGACAGGAGGGTTTTTGACAGGGTCAAGAAGGTGGAGGCTGTGTGTGGGGAGGATTCCTATGACTGATGTAAATCAGTGGAAGTGGTGGTAGGAATATCTTCGATTATAGGGGATGCAGAGATTAATTGCTCGACCTTGTCAGTAAGGTCAACACACGGGGGTGGTGGAGTAGTTTTTGGCTTTTGACAGTCGGACTGCTAACAACTCGTTTCATCTTTGGATTAGGGACCGTTTGCTGATAAGGAGTGTGGGCTACTCCCGTGGAGAGTTTCATGGCCAATGAGGTTGTGATAATGCGTGAGAACATAGTAGAACCTTGAAATTGGGTAGGATAATTGCTCTCACCTGATTTTCCTTTAAAACTAACAATTATTTGCCTTAGCTCGAACATTTTCTCCTCCAATTGAAGCACCATTGTTTGGAGGACATCTTCAACTGGCCTTTTCCTGCTGCTTTCCACTCAATCTCCCCCTTACGCTTGCTGCTTCAAGACCCCGTATAGATAGTTGTATTTCCTGTCCGTGTTTTCGCGGGCCACTCCTGACCATGATCCCACCTCCTTGTATAGTGTTGCTGTCGTTAGAATGAACCTTAGCGGCATCATCTTAAATGTCTCCAGGCGTGGTCTAAGATAGGTGTGCACATGTGAGGCACTGAACCAGACCTCTTCTGAAAATTCATCCAACAGAGCCTTTGGTATCCTCTTCATTGACCTTATGGTGGCTAGCATCAACTCATACCAATCCTTGAAAGCTCTCTCATTTATCTATTTCGTGATGGGGTCTCCCGATGCCCTCCATGGGTCATAACAGAGTGCTATCGGTTTTCCTTTGACAATGGTCACCATTTCCATTTCCTTTGACGGCCTCCACTTCCACATTACCAGAGACATCAAAATGTACCCAAACAAGAAATTGGTACCCCGTTTGTACAAATCTTCACAAGTTTCAAAAGGCTCATTAAGAACAAATGCAGACCAGTTAAGTACCTCTCCTTGGTAGCAATATTCCGCAACCAAAATTGTGTCTAGTGTGCATTCATTCTTTGCTAAATATCTCATGGTTTGCATGCTATGATGTAGCAGGCGAATTTGATGTCGACCTTTTTTATCATATTGAGCTTCGCTCCTCTTCCATCCCGCTCAGTCCCGTATCTTACATAGATGTTATCATCGGTCTACTTCTTGGATCTCTTAGACCCTAACTGAAATGCTATGCTAACTGCCTTCCATCCTGCTGAAAATCCTATTAGATGAATAATATCATCCACATGAATGGGATAATCCTTGTCCAGCCACAGTGATCCTCTATGCATGCTTCTTGCCAAAAGTTTGATACACTGCATTGTGGCAAATTGAGTGTCGAACACAGGTAAGCTTCTCAAATGGAGTAAGGTCAACCTTTGTATCCCTTTGAAATCCTCCTTTACCCTGTAGGTCTTGGTGCCATCCTCCCTCTAGATGTCCTTTGCATAAAATTCCCTTTTCATAGTTGGGAACTGGAAGCAGTCCATAAGATCATTGTCAACTAGAATCGTCGTATCGTATTTTGCCATATAAATTGTTAACCACCTTAATTCGTTCGTCTAACAAGTCCTATGGGACTAATACAATTCCCTTTGCCATCTCCCTTCGCCTTTGGTAAACAATATTCACCTGAGGTTTCTTGCTTATGTGTCTCTACAATTGTTCTTCAGAGCGGACCTGTAATTCTTCTGCTATCTACAATTGAAATTTTGGAATTTCCTTCATTATCTTGTGAGTTAAGTATCTAGACTTGACACAATGTTTCTTGACTGAGTGGACTTTAGCAACTAATAACTCCGGCAACTTTCTCCATGTGCTCTAGCTATACCTTGCCGTCGTCAACCGACCTCGACCTGACAACAATGACGTGGATTGGGAAAGTATAGAATGGGCTGCATGGCGTATTTATTTTGCCATGATGGGGTTATTTATTAACTAAATTCGTGCTTAATGGGAAAAGATTTTGTGGCTCCTACTTTGACAGTTGCATTATTGGTTGCTTAATATGGAAATGACTATCGGTACGGCGGAAAGGACGGGTATATCGTGTGATCATAAATACTAGAAAAAGCACATGCCTACATGTACCTTGTTGACTGGGACTACATGTGTGTCTACTACTTCTACTTTTCTTCCCCCCCAGACTACAAATGCGTTGCGGCGTGCTGAAGTTGTTGTTACAACCTTATTGACATTCTGCTTGTTTATATGACAAAATCATGACTCTACCTAGTTTCTTACAATAAATGACTAACTCTTATTACTTACTACTTACTTGCAGGCTCGTTTCCGAGACCCTCTTTTATCTTGAGTTATGTCTTGCGGAAGGGCTTCAGGTGTGCGCCATTTACCCATCCATGCAGCATGACTCCATCCAGTTGCATGAATCTCACTGCTCTGATTTCTGCAACTATAAACGAGCCCAACCAGTGCATCTGTAGTTTCCCTGGGAATTTCTGGAACTCGTTGTCATATAGCAGTACCTGATCCCCTACTTCAAACGACTTCTTTCTGATATGCCTATCATGTCAAGCTTTCTGCCTTCTCTGCTTCACTGACTAATGAAACTTGGCCAAGAATCGGGTTTCATCAACTTCCATCAGCTGACTCATTCTTTCTCTTAAGGCCATGTTGTCTGTCATCCCCGTTGCTTTAGATATGAACATGCTTGGAATTATAAATTCTATTCGCACCACCGCTTCCCTTCCATATACTAGCTAAAGCGAAGTTTGCTTATGAAGTCTCTTCACCATCATCATGTGTGCCCATAGAGTTGCAAGTATTCTTTCATCCCAGTCATCCCTGTTGGTTGATACTACCTTTGTTAGACCTTTCTCCAAGATTTTGTTGAATGCTTCAATAGCGCCATTGGCTTGTGGGTGACACAGACTACTCTTGTTATGCTAAATCATGAAAGTTTTCAGAAGAGTCTCAATGTTTTAGTTGAGAAAGTGCGTTCCTTGGTCGCTTGTGAGACTCCTTAGGCATCCAAACCTTGACATTATGTTCTCAAAAATAAAATTTGTGGTTGTTTCTGTTGTACAGTCCTTGACGGGCATTGCTTCTGCCCACCTGGTGAGGTATTCTGTTGTGGTTATTATGTATCTTACGTGTGAATTCCTTGCTGATTGGTCCAATTAAGTCTATTGCCCATTTGTCAAATATTTGCACTGTGCGAATGGGATTTAAAGGCAGCTCATCCTGTCGCGAAGGCTTTCCAACCCTTTGAAAGACATCACAACTCTTAGCAAGTTCTTTAGAATCTTTATGAATAGTTGGCCATCATAGTCCTGCTTGTATTATCTTTCTTGCGGTGGCTTTACCTCCCACATGGCCTCCTACGATTCTTGCATGGAATTCCCATAGTACATCGTTTCTTTCATACTGAAGGACACATCACCTCATTACTTGATCTAAGCTCATCTTGTAGAGGTGTCCTGCGATCAGTTGGTAATTTGTTGCCCTTACTACCAAGTGTCGCTTGTGGGATGTCGTATATCCTTCTGGGCAATGACCTATTGTTAATAATGTAGTGATCTCTTCTAGGTGATCCAGACTGTCTCTATTCTGAAAAAGTCAGTGTCAGGCAATCGATCATCCACTACTCCCTCATTCTACCTTATCTCTAGTCGTGACAAATGATCTGGCCCCACATTTAGTTTGTCGAGTTCTATGACCACTTCAAAATTGAATTCTTGGAACAGCAACAACCATTGACATATTCTACCTTCCAGTACTGGTTTGTTTACCAAGTATTTTAGTGCGGAATGGTCTATAAAGAATTTGAATGGCATGCCCAACAAGTAATGCCTTAACTTTTGGAGAGAATAAACCATGGCTAGGGCTTCTCTCTCAATTATTGTATAGTTTTTTTCCGCAGTTGACAACTTTCTGCTAGCATAATACACCGGGTGGTCCATATTTTTCCTCTGGCTATGCTAAGACCACACCCAACACTATCCCTGAACATGGAACATTTCGTGCACATGGAACATTTTGTTCCAATCTCGATAGACAATGATAGGGGAGTTTCCCAGCCTTTCCTTCAACAGATTCAATAATGTTTAACAATCCTCAGTCCGAACGAACTCTTACGTCCTCTTCAATAGCTTTTCCATTGGGGCTATGGTTGATGCATAATTCCTGATGAAGCACTATTAGTACCCTGTTTGGCCCAGAGTTGACCTCAGTTGGTTCACGTTGCACGACGGTTCCATATTGACAATTCCCGCAACCTTCGTTGGGTCTACGCATACTCCATCCTCGCAGACGAGATGGCCTAGTAGTGTTCCAAATGGGACTACAAAAATACATTTCTTGAGGTTTAAGGAAATCTGCAGTTGTCAGAACCTTTCAAACATTACCCTTAATAAGCTAGTGTTTATTCGAACTTGATGGTAGCCCGAGAATCCGTCCAAAGAGTCATCTGGGGGAAAAGACCCTAGGTTCATGCGTAGAGGGCCAACAATGGTTCGTTGTAGTCAAGGGCAACGCCGACATTTTCACCTTACCCAAGGGGTAAGGAGTCTCACCCGAGGCGTGCTGCGACCGGAAGCAAGAAGGGTTCGTCATGGATTCAAGGGAGCTCCGACCAAAGCATCATCCGATAACAGATACATAACATCACACACATAACAGCGATAACAACATAACATCCAATACATGGAACTACTAAAGGCATGCATCTGATAGGATGTTTCAAAATGTTAAAAGAGTCATCACATCACGTATACTTATACATATCATACTCCGCAACTAGTCTGGACTTTATTTTCTATTAGTTCAACAGTAAAACAATACAATACATCTTGGCATTCACCGCAGGAAATATAAGGAATACTCGTTTATAGACTCACAAGCTTGGTCTTAGTCTCAAGGGTCATGCTCATCCAAACTCCTGCCTTCTGTTATCAGACTACCACAACCAGCTATCCTCTCTACAATGCCAACTCCTAGAGCCTTGCCAACTAACCAACCTCTCTTCCTTACTGGCCCTCTCCTTTTATATTTCTCTCTGCCTCCTGGACTGCCAGTTCCTTCTCGGCTGCTCTTTCCCTCGGCTACTCCTCCTCCTTCCTACCCGCTTGGCTGGATTTGTCTTCCGTTGCCACCTTGTTGCAACCCTTCTACAACTACCTGTTCCTGCCTTACTGTCCAGCTGACTCCTTCGCAAGCTAACTATTGCTGCCACCCGTTTCCTCCTCGTTCTTCGGTCAGCCAAAATTGATCAAAAATTTTTCAAAATTAAATGAAGGCCCCGACACCATGTATTCTACCTTTGTAGTTGATAGTGCCATTGGAGTTCTACGTGTGGGGTGGTGCAAGCTGGTGTGGACCGAGAAGACTGAATTTCTCGCTGTGAGCGAGGAGTGGATGGCAGACTCGACGCTAGAGATAACAGGTTGTCCCGAACCAAAGACGGAAATAGGTGTCGAGGTTTCAAATTGCAGGATGCAAAGAACAGTGTGGGATAAATGAATTCTGTTCCCCAAGTCTACACTACTCAAGAGACTGCAACGCCTCCCTGTCATTGTGCGAGAGCTCGGTTCCGTGGCGGCAGGGTGGCAAGAGCAGTTCAATGGAGGCGGAACAAGGTGTTGCAGACGATTCGGAGCCATGGTTTTAAATTTGCAAGGGAGGTCTTGACCCGCACACCAAATTAATGGCGCCAGCCGGGTGACAGAGGCTCGTCTTAAATCACCGCGAGTAAGAATGCGGGTGGTCATGTGGCCAGGCCACCTGCCAACCCAACGTCTCATTTGCATTAATGTGGTCTTAAACACCTGCAGTCGGGTGTGCTGCATCATTTTGCACCAATGCCATGCATTCCTGTAATTGGATTCCATATTTTATAATATCGAGCGAACCTGAATATAGTGTTTGATCGCTGTCCACCCAAAATTTGCCAAGAGTTCTACCACCTTGTTGCCATCTCTCCTTATATGTTTGAACATGATTACTCTATTGGTTGTGAGCCATTGTTCAATGAGCTCTAGACGAGCTACCAATCTCCAACCGCAGACCAAGTTGTGAGCAAGGGTCCCCTGTAGAATTAGTTAAGCCATGTTGATGAGTATTTGAGAGTCTCCTTCAATAACTAAAGGAAAGAAGCCATGTTGTTGCGCTAGTTGAAGGCCCTGCCACAATCCTTCAAGCTCAGCTGAATTGTTCTTGTCCCTTCCAATTGTGCCCAGGAAAATCAGAAGAGTTTTTCCATTGTGATCCCTAAATATTCCTCCATAACCTGCCATGCTCGGATTGCCTTTGGAGGCTCCATCAAAGTTTAATTGGGAAATTCCTGGTGGCAGAGGGAGCCATTTGCTGGAGGTTTTGTGATTTAAGAAGGATTTATTGGGGTTTTCCTGTAGCTGGTTAATCCTCAGATTCCAATTTCTTCCAGATGTTTTGCTCCTGTGGAGAGGTGGAAAAATCATCTTTGAGCCATGTTTGGAGTGCTAAGGTTTCCTGAAGATTATTGCATAGATTGCTTCAAATGACCTCTATGGGTGTGGATTAATTCTTGAAGATGCGGCGGTTTCTTTCCTTCCATATAGTCCAAATGAGAAGACCTGGGGCGACTTTCCACAATGTGTTTAGCAATGTGCTCTTGTACAATTGTTTGCCCAATTATGGATGGTGTTGGTAATATCTCCTTTTACTCTGCCTTATTTTTGACATCTGAAGCTTGTTTTTTCCCAGAGTTTGTTTGCCAAGTTGCATGTATCCATGAGGTGTTGTATGGTTTCTTCCTGTTGTTTGCAGTTGGGGCATATTGAGGGCTCATGGAAGCTTTTTTTCCTCAAGTTGTCCCATGTGAGGATTCTTTTATGACATAACAGCTAGAGGAAAGTAGAAATCTTAGGCCAGATTTTCTCCCAAAAAGGGTCCTTGATATTTTGAGTACTAATCAAAAGGTTGTACGCCTCCTAAGTGGTAAAAGTTCCACGTGGAGTGTATCCCCAACGTAAGATGTCCTTCTCGAAAAACCTAACTTTCCTGTTTGTGAGTTCTATGTCCATCTCCTTGTGCATTAACTCTGTTCCTTGCCTGATGATGTGCGCCGAGCTTATCCATTGTCTATATCCCTGATTGAGGGTGGGAGTCCAGTGCTAGTTGACCGTGTCCGACTGATGCTCATCCCTGTCCTCTGATTGTGGTGGTTTAATCATGTTGTTGATCCTGGGTCTTTGCTACCAAGAGTCAGCCCAAAAGCAAGCATTATTGCCATTTCTTATTTCCAAGAAACTGTGTTGTTGGATCATGGCTCTATGTTGTCTGGACACATTCCAGATTAGGGAGCCTTTTCCAGTATCTATAAGCCAAATTAAATTGTCTGGCAGTTTGTTGTTTGCATATTTGGCAACCCAGAGGATGGCCCATGGCGTGTGTAGAGCAGAGAGCCATTTCCACCATATTCTTGCTCCCATGACTGCATTACTGTGTTGAGGGTCCCGGAGACCAATAACCCCAAGTTTTTTTGGAAGGAAAACTATTGCCCATTTGACTAGTGCCCATTTGCGATTTTGACCAGAAGATCCCCATAAAAAGTTCTGTTGTAGATTTTTTATTTTTTTAAGCACCCATTTCGGCGCTGCCAAAACAGATAAGAGATAAAGTGGCATTGATTGCAAGACAACCTTGACTAGCACTAGACGACTAGCCATATTGAGGGCTCTAAAAGTCCAGGAAGTGAGTCGGACTTCTAATTTGTCTAGAAGCGATTGCCAAGAGGTGTGCTTGAGAGAAAAATCAGTTAAGGGGGCGCCAAGATATTTGGAAGGGAGAAAGGCAATAGAGAATCCTAAAACGCAAGCTATAGAGGTTTGAGTTATGGAGGGAGTGTGAAAAAAGAAGATTTGGGATTTAACAGTATTGATGCTAGCTCCAAATGCTTTCGAGAAATCATCGAGAAGGGATCTGAAAGTTTGGGCTTCTTGGACCAAAGGATGCCCAAACAACATGTTATCACCCACAAATTGCTGGTGAGTGATGGCAGGGGAGTTATGGATTGAGATTCCTCTTAGTTGTTGAGATTGAAGAGCATTCTTGATGATACGACCTAACCCTTCGGCTATGAGAACAAAGTGAAAGGGGGAGAGGGGATCTCCTTGACAGATACCTCTAGAGGGATGTTAAGGTATTGACAGAATTCCATTAACAAGAATTGAGAAGAAAGTGGAGGATATTAAACTCATGACCATCTAACCCAGGGAGGAGAGAAACCAAAGGCTGATAGCATTTTTTGAATATACATCCAACTCAATTTATCAAAAGCTTTAGAGAGGTCGATTTTGAGTAGCATACTTGCTTTTTTATGGTGCTTCAGGGAATGAATGAACTCATGGGTGAGAATGATGCCATCTATGATTTGCCTTCCTTCAACATAGCCCGATTGTTCTGGCAAGATAAGCATGGGAAGTAGCGGTTTCAGTCGAGAAGCAATGAATTTGGAGATGACTTTATAGATAACATTGTAGAGGGCTATAGGCCTAAATTTGTCTAGAGTAAGAGCATGCTCTTCTTTGGGGATGAGAGCAATGAAAGTCACATTTAAAGAGGGAAGCATCCAATGGAGGGTTCTAGATTCTTCCACTACCTACTAGACTTCATCTTTGATTAAATCCCATAATTTATGAAAGAAGGTTGAGGTAAAACCATCTGGTCCAGGTGCTTTTCCTTCCTTGAGTTGATGCATGGCAGAGTTGAATTCCTGTAGAGAGACTAGATGAAGGAGCAGTTGATTATGTTCATTTGTAATCACTTTCGGGATGTGTTGGAGAATCCTTTCTATAGCTAGCTATCTGTCAATTTGAGGTTCTTGATGAACTTCTTTGAAGTGATTGAGGAGCTCTTTTTCAATATCCTCATGTTCTTCCAGTCTTTCTCCCTGCTGATTCTGAATTTGGGTAATAATGTTATCCATTCTCCTCTGTATAGTGGTGCGGTGAAAGAATTTCATATTCCGCTTTTGGAATTTTTGTTTCCAAAGGATTTCCTCTTGCTTTTCTCTTTCTGCTATCTGATTCTGAAGGTTCTTTTCCTGTTCTAAAAGTGCTTCAGTCCTTCCTTCAGTAATGATGGTCTGCTGGATTTTCCCCATTTCCTGAGCTAGAGCTTTTTGAGCTTGAAAAATGTTTCCAAAGGTGGCATGATTCCAATGCTTGACGTGCATTTTGAGATGTTTGACTTTTTGCTGGAATTGAAACATTTTTTTTCCTGTTGGGGTATGACGCTTTTCCATGCCGAATGGACCAGATCACTAAAGTTTGGATGAGTCATCCAGAAAGCTTCAAAGCAAAAGGGCCTTCGAGTGGTTTTTCCAGGTCTTTACCATTGAAGCAAGATGGGCTAGTGGTCTGATCCAGTAAGAGGTAATATTGAGGCTGAGAAGTCCCCTCTAAGGTGGATGGCATTGTTTGAAATGAGGAATCGATCCAGCCGGGAGGAAATCTACTGGGAGTTGGATCTTTTGTTATTCCAAGTATAGATTCTATTGTTAAAAGGAAGATCAATGAGCCAGTTGTTTTGGATGAAATCCTTGAAGTGATCGCTTTCAATGTCGAGTTTGATTCGGCCCCCTCTTTTTTCCTCTAATTTAGTAATCATATTAAAATCACCCCCAGTTATCCAGAGAGGGTCGATTCTGGTGGAATTGAGCAAAGTTAGCGTATTCAAAATTAATGACTTATTCACTACTTCCTGGGGAAAGTAAACATTGGTGAGATGACCATGCACATTGGTCCCAATGATACGGAAAGTAGCTTGTATGAAGTGATGGGTCGCATGGATGTCCGTGAGCGTGATAACCTGTGCATTCCATGCTATTTCAATTCCTCCTGGGGCTCCCAGAGCGTCCACTACTACTGTTTGACTACCTGGACAAGATTTTGTGAGAATGGTGCCAAGTATGGTACTATTACATTTAGTCTCTTCCATGAAGAAAATTTGAGGTTTCTCCTGCTATATCATGTTTTTAATCATTCCGTATTTCCCAGGGCTAGTTAGCCCTCTTAAATTCCAAGATGTGAGCTTCACTATTCAGGGTTGGGGAGCGGCCTGTAATACTTTGTTAATTTGGAGTATCTTCCTGATTCCACCAGCATTTCCCCAATGAGGATTGTTCTTTGTAAATCTATCTTTCTCCCCCTTTTCTTGGTATCTTTGGGTAGATTCTTCCCATCCCATTGACTTCCTAGTTGGATTCCTAAAGTTCGCTGATGTTGTGCTATATATAGAATTACCTCTAGATTTTCTAGTTGTCTTGCCAGGATTTTCTCAAATTCTTTTTTCTTGCAGGCTTGCTCAAGGCCAAATATATCCAGATTTCCTATGTCTATACTTTCCGGCTCTTCTTCCATATGCTTGGGTTCACTGTTTTTCGTCGGGAAGTCAGCTGAAAGATTGGGTTCATGCAGAAAAATGTCTATGTACATAGCATTAGGTTTCCAAGAGGTGTCAATAATGGAGGAGGAGAGGGGAAAATCTTTGGTTCGCGAGAGTTTTTGTGCAGGCCTTGAATCGATGTGAAGGGAGGCAGAGGGAAATTTGGGAGGCTCATCAAAATGCATGGGTGGTTCAAAGGCCATTGGTGCTGGTTGAGCCAAGATGTCGAAGCTATTGCTAGTTGAGGGAGCATGGGTGCTGGTTGGGGGAATTTTGGGGTGCGTTGCAGGTTTTTTGTGATTCCTTTTCCGATTGTTCACTTTTGTAAAACCATCAGTATCAAGTTGCTCAGAGGAGGTATTGGAGGAGGGCTTTGCATTTAGCAAGCAGTCACAGAAAAGATGCCCATGGGTGTGACATTTCCTACATGTGAAAGGAACATGTTCATAATCTGTAGTCTGAATCCATACAAAATCATCATGATATAGACTTACCGAATTCGGAAGAGCTTTTTTCAGATGCATGTAGACGCAGATGCGGGCGTAGGAAGTGTATCTTATGAGTTTTGTTTCTTCTGCTATTTTTATGAACTCCCCCAGGCCATTTCCAATGTCTGTTAGCGATTCTTCATCCCAATATTCCAAAGGCAGGGAATATATCCTGATCCAAACCGGTGCCCATCTCGGATCTTCTTTGTTCGGATTGAATCTTTTGATCCAATCTCTCAGGTATAGGCCTGTAACATTAAAGAAATAGGGGCCGCTATTGATAACCCTATTTCAGTCTTCTATACAATTAAATACTGCTGTGAAAAACCCTTTTGGTCCCAGTTGCAGGGTGATATGCCCTTTGGGTTTCCATTTTGCTGCAATCCATCCCTACAAGGCTTTCTCCGTTGGCCAGAATCTAATAAATTTCCCAATGAGAGCATGGTCTTCAATGTACTGGATTTGGGTATTAATTCTTTGACCAAGTAATTCAGTCTTTGGTCATTCTGCTGCTACAGGTTTGCAGGTCGCAGAGGTTGCTTTGGGAGCCTCACCATTTCCTACCGTGTTTCGCGGCCCATTTTGGGGCATTGACTCTGTTCCTTGCGCTCCTTTCTGTGTTCCATTATTGTTCTGGTTTGCTTGCTTTGTCATGATGACAGGCGGGTTCGATGCAGAGGCCCCATCATATCTATTCTTAGTTTGAGGCAGATTGTTCTCAATGGGGGGAGGCTCAGAGTCCCCCCCCTAGAAGGGACTCCATGATGGTTGTACTATTCACTGGCGTATGCAATCGCCAGGGGTTACAGTAGGTTTGTAGTAGATGTGCCATGCTCAGAGCAAAGCTCCGTTGCAGGGACTGGCGAAACCCTAATCCGTTTCAGAGTTCTATTCCAGGTCCTGAAGTTTTTTTTTTTAATAGAATAGAAAATATTACAATGAGCTAGAATTTTTATTCTTTGATGTGGAAATTTTTATGTCTTTAAAGATTTTAATATAGCCGTAGGATATGGATTTTCCATTTAAAGATTCGTTTTACAAATGTTTAGTTAAAAGAAATATTAAAAGATTTTGGAGCAAGATTTTCGATTCTCTATGTTGAATGAACCTTTTTCCTTTGATTTAAGAAATGACATTAACTTTAGTAAAGAGTAAAAATGTTCAAAATTTTACTTAATTTGGAATTTTAATGTGGTAAAAATAATTGTTAAAGGTAAATTTATGATCTATTCAAATTCATGTATATGATAAAGGCGCTATTAAAAGCATGAGATAATTTACTATCCATTCAAATGCATAGTTATATTTTAATAATTAATCTTAGTCCATTAATACAATTAAAAGGTTATATATATTTTAAGATTGGCCGACATTAGCGAAAATTATTTTTATTATTTTTCAAGGACCTGACATACTTACACATCGGGGTCATACTGGGTTGTAGAATGTGCCTCTCGGCGCAATGAGACATCACCTACTTTATCTTATGTTTAATGTAAGAGATATCAAGTTTCACAATAGATTTGTAGGCCTAATAATAGGTGAGTCATATATGAGTCAACACCCCCCTACCTTGCTTAATATTATGAGCTTCAGAGTGTTTTAGATGAAACATTACTATTTCACTCTCAATACAACCTTCATTTATGCATTTGTTATAGTGTACAGATTATATGGAGAGAAGTGATCCATGGACATAGGTGATCCACACATATAAAATAATGTTTGGTTACCATTGATGCACACCATAATGAAATATGGGAAGGTATTAAAATGGAATGATATTTTGTCACAATCTAACTAATGAAATTGATAGGCTAAAGTATCATGCATGAAATCTGCAACCATAATTATATATGTCCTTATGCCTCTTAAACGTTCTTTGTGTTTCCACCACATTCTTAAGGATAGATTAAGACAGAATTCAAAATTTCCTCCTCTTTAGGTTTATTTTTAGGTCCTAAGGGAGCATACATATAAATCCTATTATACACAAATTTATGATCAATTATTTCATTTGATTTACTAATTGGTTTTGTACAAAAATATTTACAGTGAAGCCATCTAAGTCTTGTGATGGGATAATAATTAGAACAACATGTTTGGAATTTTTCGACGCAAGGATATGCTCCCATGTTGCATATGCCTGCTAGTTCGACTCCCTCCCTCTCCATTCATCTCCCCCCTGTCATCTTTGCCTTCCCTCTGATCCGCTGCACTCCCCCCTTATGTTTGGTCGTTCAACCTGCCATGGTTGGGCCAGCCCAGTCCCTAGACATGGAATCAGAGGTCGCTTCTTTCAAAGCTCTAGTGGCTTTGGGCCAAAAATTTCAGAAATCTAGCACTTCCAAATTCGTGAAGAAAGCTGATGCAATCTCGAAGATTGAAATAAAGACCCCTCATGCACATTCCCCCACTTTATAACTTGCTAAGCACAGGCTCATTGGATAGCTTATGGGCCTTTGGCCCTCCCCTCGTTCTGTTAGGTCTTGTATTAAGAAGAGTTTAAAGCCTCTCATCAATGGGGAAGTGATCTCCTCATTCTGTGGTAAAGTTATTCCTTATATTTTGAAAACATATCGGATAGAAATTTAGTCTTCCGAAGTAGACCATACTTCATGGGGCCTCAAGGTCTTTATATTGATATATCGATCCCTAACTTCAACCTACATTGTGAAGTCCCCTCAACCGTCCTAGTATGGGTGAAGTTTCCCTATCTCCCATTACAGGGTCGGAATGATGCAACCTTTAGATTGATTAGAAAATATATGGGAAAATATATAGATAGTGTGGAGCTAAAGGATGGGATCTTTCCCTGTGCCAGAACTTGTGTGGAGGTGGACCTCGAAAAAGGGCTCCTAACAGAGGTCCAACTCTGCATGGATAATTGGTCCCATATCCAGGAGGTGGACTATGATCAACTCCCCTTTAAATGAAAACTTTGTCATGAATATGGGCACTTTGCTAAAGGATGCCTTAATGCGCAATCTCCTTAGGAGCCTAAAAAAAAATGGACCAAATGAATAATGGCAACAAGCCAAGAAGAGAAGAGGAAATAACCGACAACAAAATCCCCCCTCTGGAAATGCCTTTGTCCATCCTCTAAGTAAGGGTAATCACAATCCGCCTGCTGGAGCTTCTATCCGAGGAAGCTTCGGAGAAAATTTCAATCGATATAATTCCCTTGCTGGGATTTTGCCTTAGTATGTGCCTCTGCCTAATCCTCCTATTGAGCCTTCACAATATTAAGGAGCGGTCCCCCTGGCGACCTCATATCCTCAGAAGGAGATCATCCCCCAAAAACAAGTCACTAGTAGTAGCCATGAAGACTCCTTGGAGGGGGGAATGGAAGAAGAAGACTTCATGTCCTCTAAGTAAATGACGGGACTTGCTTCAATCATAAGCTCAGTGGATGAGAAGTCTAGAAAAGCAATGGAAAAATAGAAGGAAAAGACAGTCAGAAGATCGGGCCACAAATCCAATAAAGAAATCAAACTAGAACAAGTAGAGAAAGACAAATAACTAGGCTACCAACATATAATCCCTAGGAAAATAGAAGAACACAAGAACAAAGGAGGAAATGGAGTAGAACCAAAGGTTTGTAGAACTGACTCCTTGCTAACTACTCCCAGCGATGTCTGGTTTCTTCTGCATCATTTTGTTGTCTCAATTTTTCCAAATATATACCAGTAGGCTAAATAAGAGTACTATGTCTCTTGTAAATTTTTGTAATGGTCAAGAACATCTAGGCTCTGTAAATCATGATGGAAATGAAAAAGTACAAGCCCAAGGCAATATTCAAATGTAATTCACCCGTGTATCTTGCTACGACAAGTCGCAGAATTAATATATCAAGTACTCATTGTTATTAAAAAAAAAAAAAAGTCTTGTGATGACTAAAGAATAGTATTTGGATGAAATGTCCACTTGTATTAGGATCTACAAAGAAATTAAGGGTCCTCATACTTTACCTACTAATGCACCAAAAAAATTGTTGGTCAAAGGGATTACATATTGAACAACCCTTCATGGATCCAATGACTACCTATCTCATCAACAAAAGAGGCTATGCATTCCATATCCTATTTTGATAGGACAATATGGGTTAAATAATTTACCATGGGTAGAGATGGAAGAGGAAAAGGTGGAGGATTCAAAATTTGTTAAGGCCCTTGGGACACTATGTTAAGTACTTAATAAGCATTGATTACTAATTTATTTGTTATGTTTGTAGGTCGGGAAGAACCTTTTATTGTACCCTTTCGTCACAATTGTACCATATGTCTTATATTTATATATATATATATATATTTAATATTATATATATAAGTAGACCTAGTCGTAGGATCATCATATCTTGTCTTTTCAATTGGATTGATTGTAAAAGGAGGTTTCACCCTCAAAGTAAACTATAATAATTGACTTCATATCATATTCAAGGTGATTGGTTCATAACATTTTCTTTTAGAGTTATGATCCTAGGGTTTTGCTTCTTCAATCAAGTGATCTTGGAATTTTCGATATGACCTTTTCCTGGGAAGTTGAAGATAGTGAAAGTGTGAGGACATTGAGGCAACATATCAAGGTACAAGTAGACAAAATTTCAAGTTTTGGTTCATTATACTTTTAGAGATATAGCCTATGGAAGATTGGGTTCCCTACTAATCTTGAATTCAGTTTTAAATGAGTCATCTTTGAATTTTCACTATCATTTTTCTAGGAGGTTTTAGATAGTGAAAATATTTGGGGACCAAGGAGAAATATCATAGCATAATATGCTCAAAATTCTATGTTCTAATTCACTATACTTTCAAAAATATGGTCTATGGTGGATAAGGTTTGTAACTAATCCTAAAATTAGTTTTGAAATAGTCATCTTAGAATTTTCACTGTAATGTTTTTTGATGAAGTTTTAGACTAAAATCTTTAGATATTGAGATGACACAACAAATTAAATGTCAAATAATTTTCAGATTTTTAGCACGCTCTTTTTTTAATTATTCTAGAGATGTGTTTTAACGTCTTTAAATAACATAATGATTTTTGATTCAACAGATAAAATTGTAGTCGGGGAAGAATGCAACACCTGGTTGGAAACCCATGTAACCCCTATTGGTACCCCTTCAAGTAGTAATGCATCAAACAATATTTGTATATGGAATTTCACTTCCATCTACCTTTACGCATGCAAGAATTCCACCAGGTATACCTAAAACAAACTTTAGATCATCTAATTAGTTGTTTTATTGCTATAGTACACAAAGAACAACACTCAGGGATACCACTCTCTAGAACCTAGGTAGTTGAGTAGTATGGCTGAGGGCATGGTTGAGTCTCCTTAGTGCCTTAAGATACTTGGTTGAGCAATATTGTTGTACCCTATATGCATATCAAAGAGCTATATCACCTGACCTCCCTTGTCATTAAGACCTAGTAAGTGTTTCTCCCATGGCTCCAAATAAATAACCAAAAATTATTTAACAAATTAAACCTCCTAAAATCTCCTCCATCAAGAAATAGAACGTGTATTACTAGGTCTCCAAGTTGAAAATTCAAGTTCAAGAAATGAAGGTGGAATTGTCATAGATATAATAATTAATTAAAAAGGACATGGAACAAAATATGGATGAAGATAAGGAAGAAATGTAGAAGAATATGGAACAATTAGAACATGAGACCATATAAGCCCTAAATGAGAGGCTCCTTAAAATTGACAATGTGATTACGAGGAATCATGAAAATAAAGGTCGTATCCATGTTGAAAAACTTGAATTAGTGGATTTTTTAGGTCTAAAATGGGCCTCCTAAGAAAAATGTACAACCAAAATAAAATTTATAAGAACCAATAGGATTCAAGATGATGATGTCAACCATGGGGGATGATTCACCATTTTTGGAGTAAAAAAATAATAAAATAATAAAACTACTTTTTCAACTCGTATTTTCAACTTATCTCCCTAAGGTTTTACTCAAATTTTGAGCGAGACTACTCGTTGGATGCACAATTTAATTCCTCATCCAAGGAATACCCACGTTGTTTACTTTTGATGGACCCTGCTACACGAAAAATTTGAAATACATGAAAAATTGTGATTGTAATCATGTTTTTCATGTATTTCTCATTTTCATGTAGTAGGATCAATCGAAAGTATGCAACATGGGTACTCCTTTGATGAGGAATCAAATTTTGCATCCAATGAGTGTTTGCGCTCGAAATTTGAGTAAACCCATAGGGAGATAAGTTGAAAATATGAGTTGAAAAAATAGTTTTTCCTTTTTTCCCTCTAAAATTTGATGATGTAATCTAATCTTATTTTATTATTTCCACTATTATTTTATAATTTCCTTAGGAGGCCCACTTTAGACCTCAAAATTCCCCTAACGCTATTAATAAAAAATTTCAATAGATATTTAACTCCAATAATGGAATTACTTATAGATGGTTTTCAAAAGGAGTGAACCCTTCCAACGGCGAATTAAAGAAGTTTGATGGAACAAAGGTATTTACCTGAGTGAACTAAATAGATAAATATTTTGAGTTGCACAGTACTATAGATGATAAGAAAAGAATTCACATAGCAATTTTGGACTTTGAGGCTGGATACCATCGTGATCTTCTGTGACAACCAAAGGGGGATTCGATTATTGAGGAATCTCGTGTTCTTTGATCGCTCCAAGCATACAGACATCAAGTAACACTTTATCTAGGATATGGTACAACGGGGAACAAGAAGGCTCCATCACTCTGCGACCAATGTGCAGGTCTGATATTCAAATGAAGCCCCCGGGAAAGGTCAAATTATTGACTTTCCGAGAATGACTAGGAGTCGTGGAGAAAATCTCTCTTGAAGGTCTAGTATAATATGGAAATTGAGCTCTGGTAGCTCCAAGGGGCTTGGGGGACTTCTTGAAGCAATGAGAAACCATAGGGTGAGTGGTTAAACCTTCCCCTAGTGGTCTGATATGTAGGCAAGAAGAGTGGTTCATCCTTCTCCTACCGAGATACAATCATAGGGTGAGTGGTTCAACCTTCCCCTAGTGATTTGTTGTGTACAAGGTGAGTGGTTCAACTTTCCCCTAAGATACCCCTGGCGACATGTAGATAGGATGAGTGGTTCATCCTTCTCCTACTGAGACATCCTACCCATGCAGTCTGGGACTCATGGGAAGTACCTCTCATCTGGCAAATGAGTATGGAAATGAGGATAGGGACCATAGTAGTACCGATGGACACATCGTGTATCTACCGTACTCCCTATGCTAGGATGATATTGATCTGGGATCAATTGGAACTGATTTCAGGTCAATACGAGTGACATAACTCACTCTCTTTTGGAACTGATTTCGGATCAGTAAGAGTGGCAAGAGACACTCTCTTTTATATGGGACTGACTTTGGGTCAGTAGAGGATGGTATGATATATTCTCAATCACTTCTTCTTCTTCATAGTTCAATAAAGCATAGCAGTGCAGGGCACTGATAGCTAAGATAGTACAGTTAGGCAGATGGATTAGCAAATGGAATTCTCCCTAGTTGAGAGGGAGTGTTAAAATTGGAAACTAGGGCCAAACTCCATGTGGGTCTACTTATTTATGGCAGCTAATATTTTTCTTGGATTCATCTCATCGAGGGGTGTAGGATTGATCTAAAGATCATCCGATTGTGACATGTATTCATAGAGATATGAATTAATTTGTGTTATGTGACAATTCGTCAAGATCGGCCAACATCCAAATTACCCCCATCTATCCTCAACGTTTCACCATAAATAGAAGAGGTCTTCAAGTCATTTCATACATCATCTCTGGTGATTTCTTCCTCTCCACTCGTTTGGGTTTTGGTGGAAGGAGAAGTCACCAAGAGTATATGTCGCCCTAGAGGGAGTGCCCTAGGCTCTATGTTGCCCTAATGTAAATGTCCAAACGCAGTCAATGAAGTAACCTTAACGTTGTCATGGAGGACAACCCTTAACCCGATCATGGGGGACAACTCTTAACCCGGTCATGGAGCAGTCTAATAAAGGTTCCTTCATTGTCCTAAAGGAGACCTTTCTACTCAGCGAGGAGAAGCCTATATACGCTACCAATGGATGCTCCAAAAGGAGCCCTAGCTGTAGTCTTCTTCTCACACAGTTAGACGGAGCCCTAATGAGAGGATATACCCTAGTCGGAGATAATAATGAGGGCTCTTCGCTATCAAGGAAGGAGCTCTATATACGCTGTCCAAATAGAGGATGATCATGACATTGATAAAAAGGTTTATCGTAGTCATAGGAGAGGCTTTAACATAAGTAAGGAGATGCCATGGGAGCAGTCACAAACTCGGATGTGTGGAACAGGTCTAGATACATTCTTGAATGGCTCTGACTTCTTGTTGTCAACCTCCCTCGCATGACAAGGAGCAGTATCCTATCTCAGCATATGTATAGGCAACATACATGTAGGTGTTGTCTTGTGTCACAATCAAATCGATGTATTTCAGATCAAGATATTAATGAAATGAAGTGTTATTTCTGTTGCATCTCTGTATTTATGGTTATATTTGTAATTTGTTGCGTTCTTGTTTAAATCCGGATCAACATAGGTCTGAAATACATCAGTGGCACAAGTATATTTTTCTCTATTTTCTCTCTAGTCTATGCAAAGAAAAAGAAATAAGCAATCTGGAATATTTTGACATTTTGACATAAAAATTGCTCATTGTTGTCATAAACTCATTTGTTGTTCCTTTATCATTGGAACATAAGTAGCTTACTGCTATCCTAAGTTGCTCATTTATGTCATTTGGAATTTGAATATCATAAGTGGCTCTAAGTGCTTTCATTGATTCATAAGATTGTTAATATTGGATAGAGAATATCTTGTTGAGCATCTTGTTTTACATCATTTGTCTTTTGAGATTTAATGGTCTTCATCATTCTAATTGGTACAAGAGCCTTGGTATAACCCTCATTCTTGTTTCATTGCTAATATATCTTATTGAAAGATAACTTTACATTGGCGCTTTAACATCTATGGATTTCTGAGTCTTCTTGTTTTAATTGAGTATCTCTTAAGTTGAATGGTCATTGGCATTTTCTAATTTGACTAAGGAACATTGGTTACATTGTCTAATAATCATTGGCCAAGTGTTCTGATAGAAAGGTGCTTTAATTGTTACTATGGGCTTATATTGTTGCTATCTTGAGCATATTTATAAACTCATTTATTTTGTTGGGCACATCTTGTTAATTTGGCAAATTCGCTTATGGTTAAGATTACCTTTTGAGTATCATTGTCAAGTACTTGTTTCCTTAATTCAAGATTTAATCATAGCTTAAGTACTTAATCATTACGCAAATCTTAACCTAAGACTTACTCTCCATCCTTGCATTACATCTTAAGTTTAGTTGCGGTAATAACTTACCTCCAAGCATAAGCTTGGTTGATAGACCTTCAGGGCCACCCTTCTCATCTAGCTTGAGGGGCTTCGCAACTCTTAACACGGTGACCTTGCAGTTGTCAGAGCCACAATCTCTGTAGCGCCGCAGACATCGGGTGATAGGAGCCTAATAGAAGTTATTGTTAATCAAGCCTTTGCTTGCTTCCTGTTGGCCTCCTTCCCACAACCTACCTTGGAGCCTAGCTTCAAAATAGTTAAGGGAAGGTCATACTTAGATTAGGCATTTAATTAAAAATAACCAGGATCTTTGCACCCCACCTAGGGCTTAGGATTTGCATTTCATATAAATTAGTGAAACATCCAAGCAACAGTTGTCCCTAGTTACTTGGTCTCAATTTATAACAAGCAAGAGTGTTGATTCCATAAGGCACTGGTCTCAAATATAAATTTAATATAATCCTTAAAATCTTGCTAAATTTAACCAGGTAGCTAGGCCACTCAACTGTGTCTCTCGGACTCGTTGGTTCCCAACTTGTCCTTCATCATCTCATTTCCACAGGGTCTACCCCCCATAACTTGTTGTTGGGAGACAGCTAGAACGGAGAGGTTGGGGATCAGGGTGACAACCCCCTACCTAAGTCGTTGTCCCGGTGTCTGTACAATCTGAGCGACGACATGTCTAATCCTTACCTTTCATGGTAAGTGTGTATCTCCTCCCAAAGTAGTGGATGCAGGTGTTCTAACACTGACTCTTGAGGGTCAAGTTGGGAAGATCAACAAACAATAGGATAGTTGTGATCCTTACCTCACGATAAGTCATATCCTGCCTATTGTCCTTTGGATAGAGGGTGATAGCTTGAGCTCCCCTATGATGTCAAAATCTTCTTCTTTTAGATTCGAGAGTGTTCAGCAGAGATGAGCATAGACGACATTTCACTTGATGACGAAACATTTGAGATGAGACATATAATGCAGTCGGAAATTTCTCCCTAATTGAGAGGGTGTTAATTTGGTAGCTCATGGACAAATTCCCTCATTTGGACAACCTTCCTCATCTGGAGAAGACCCTCTTTGCCCTTGGAAGATTTAATTTGGTCAAGGAAAATTTTATTTTTAATATGAAAACCCAAAAGTGCACAAAAGTTCAAGACGGCTTTAAAGACAAATTGGGTCTCCTCCAATGCCTATAAATATAGCTCATTAGTACCTCATTTGGACACACATCTCACATATTCATTTCTTTTTCTATTGGAGGTTCGTACATCTGAAAAATTGCAGGTCTCTTTCACACATGCGAGGAGAGGAGATTTGATTGGGCTGAATACATTGACCAGCATTGACTATTAAGATTGGGCACAGTCTAACTTGATTTGACTTGCATTTTGGACTATTTTTGGAGGCTGAATTCTTTGGCACAGAGATCGAGGTTTTCTGGGCACTTTGACTGCAGTTGACCACAGACTTTGAGTTCATCCTTGACTGCAGACTTTCTCTCTCCATTGACCAAGTTTGACCATGG
>APFE031516111.1:11533-74535 GCA_000404065.3 Pinus taeda | reverse complement strand
TCAAGATCGAGACACTCATGTCTGCAGGTTGAGGAAAGCCCTCTATGGGTTAAAGCAAGCACCCAGAGCTTGGTATGAGAGGATGGATAGTTACTTGATGAAGCTGGGCTTCACTCGAAGCAATGTTGATCCAAACCTTTACTTCAAGGTTGTGGAAGGAAAGCCTCTCATTCTAGTGCTGTATGTGGACGACCTCTTCCTGACAGGTGATGACCCTCTCATTCATCAATGTAAGAGGGAGCTTGCTGCTGAGTTCGAGATGAAAGACCTAGGACTGATGCACTATTTCCTAGGCCTGAAGGTCTGGCAGAGACCTGGAGAGATTTTCCTTTCTCAAGGAAAATATATTGTGAAGCTTCTGGAAAGATTTGGGATGGTGGACTGTAAGTCCGTGTCGACACCAATGGAACTCAACTTTAAGAAGTTGAGTGGCAGCGCTGCAGGGCCTATCTTGGCCAATCCTACTGAGTATCGTAAACTCATAGGAGCTTTGATGTTCTTAGTGAACACTCGTCCGGACATATGTTTTGCAGTGAATACTTTGAGTCAACAGATGGTTGAGCCTCATCATTTTCACTGGGTTGGTGCGAAGAATCTTTTGAGATATCTTCGGGGCACGATAAGCCATGGGCTGAGATACACTGCCGGGAGTGTGATACTTCGTGGATATACTGATGCCGATTGGGCTGGCAGTGTGGTGGACCGTAAGAGCACATCTGGATGTTGTTTCAATCTTGGTTCTGCTTCGATCTCATGGATGAGCAGGAAGCAAAAGTCGGTGGCTCTGAGCACCGCGGAGGCCGAATACATCGCTGCTAGTATGGCCTGTTGTGAAGCAGTTTGGTTGAGGAAGCTCTTTAGTGAGCTATTCCAACATGTGCTAGATACCACTGTGATACTCTGTGATAATCAGAGTGGGATTCGTATGACTGAGAATCCTGTGTTCCACGACCGATCAAAGCATATTGATATCAGGTACCACTTTACCCGGGATATGGTACAGCGAGGCGCCGTAAGGCTCGATCATATAGGAACTGATGAGCAGGTCGCGGATATTCTCACTAAGCCCCTGGGGAAGGTCAAGTTCCTAACCTTCCGTGAGAGTCTTGGTGTCGTGGAAAGACCCTATGATGTGGGTCCTGTTGGACGATGAGCTCTGGGAGCTCTGGGGGGCTTTGGGGATAGCTTCTCGAAGCTATAAGCACTCATAATGCTTCTGCCCCACCCTTGTGATTATTGAGCTGGTTCGCCATTCATTTATCTGTGCCCCATATGCATCCTACCCATCGAGTTCAGGGCTCATGGGAAGTACCTCTCATTTGGCCAATGAGGTGTGGAAAAGCTAGAGACTATTAGCAAAGACTGATGGACGCATCAGAGATTGCCGTACTCTCTATCTAGGATGGCATGGTCCAACCACTTGATCTGGGATCAAGATTTGTGAGGTCTGGGACCTCTGGACTGATTATGTCAGTCGAGGGATGATGTCTTTGTGACTGACCCACTTCTGTTCTGAAATAAAGAAGCCAGCAAAGCAAGTTTCGACGGGATGACTCACGATGTTGATTGCACTAATAAATGGAGTTCTCCCTAGTTGAGAGGGAGTGTTAAATTTGGACAACTAGGTCCAAACTCCATGTTCTGATGCTCAGATTAAGAGGCTAATATTTTTGTTGGATTCCTCTTTCTGAGAGGTGTAAAATCCATATAAAAATAATCTTAATCCGATGAGCAGAACTTATATTTTGAATTTATTATTCTTAATAAATTATATGTGCAAGGTCGGCCAGTTTTGTCATGTAGGCTCACATGCCCAACAGATGTGTCACACACCCTCATTGATGGATATAAATACAGGAAAAGTTGGAGAGAATTTCATCACAACACAACTCACATCTTCCTCTCATCCTAAAGAGTACGAGCTACCTGGAGGACGAATTTCAGCCACACGTGGGAAGGACGAAGAGGACAGACCGTACGGCTAAGCTGTAGTACGATTTTCTGCTGCTAGGGTTTCGCAGAAGTTTGACCAGCGTTGACTTTGGTCAACGCTTGGTCCAATCAAGCTGAAAACTTGTGGAAGGTTCGATTTTTGAAGGCCGTACTACCTGGCACAAAATCGAGGTCAAAGGGTTGACCGTTTTGCTGCTGCGTTGACTTTTAGCTTGCTGCCCTTGCGTTGACTTTTCAGGACAGCGTTGACTTTTGTAGAATTGACTTGGGTTGACTCATCTACTGGTTGGAGGGTTGTTGTGACACATGCTGGGCTGGCTGACCAAAGAAGACTTTGCTGGTTGAAGCATCCTGTTGACCGCCGAAACAAACGCACACATTTTTCTTGTTTCTGATTTGTCTTCTGTAAGATCTGCTTATATGTTCTATCTGCATTTTGCTTAACTACTTGTATGATTGCTGTGAGAAAAGTGAAATTGCTCTTAGCATAGAACATCTACAAAAATTTACAGCATTGGAAGGCCACATTGACTGGCAGTTTGACCGAGATTTTTGGAGGCTGTTTGGTCATTGACCTATGACTTGTTAGGGCATCTTTGAATGCTGTTGACTTCTGTTGACTTTGACCATATTTGACTTTGAGCTTACCTTTTGAAGCTTTGGATATTGGTTGTTGGAAAGGCAAATCTGTTGACCTTTGACTCTTAGATGGTGAATTGAATCATTGTACTCTTTCTTGAACATTTTATGACAATCTAATAAGAAAACGAATTTGAAAGGATTTTCCCCGTTGTGGGTTTTTACCTAGTCTTTGACCAAATTTGGTGTCTCTTCTTGCTCTTGATTGTCTTTGACTGTCATTGCATTTACTGTTCTATCTACAATTGCTATTTATTACTAGAAAAATTAAATTGATTTGAAAGTGATCGCTTATTGAAGATAAGATTGGGCAAAAGTGATTGTAACAACATAGAACGGTAGAAAATTAACAGGATTTAATACATACCTATGATTGGTAGATTCAACACTGGTTGACAAAAGAAATTGAACCCTTGCTCCATTAAAAAATCCTTGATGGTAATGATGATGGTTGTTTAACTATCTCCAGTATGACTAATGATGACCACAAGCCCTCCTCCTTCGTTCTCCAACAGCCAAGAAACACAAACGAAGCAAAAAAAACCCCAAAAATTTCCTTAAACCTCATGGGTTATGCCAGTAGCCAATTTCTTGGGTTGTGGAAAAAAAATTCTCGAAAGAACATGATTGTTTGTTAAAATCGTGATGTTAAGTTAGAGAAAAAGAATCATGATTTCTTGGTGCTGGAAAAACCACTGGCCAAAAAAATCACCCTTTTCCAACACATCTCTAGATAGAAAACTGTAGGCTACCCTGCAGATAGCGATAGTTGTTTCTGAATATATGAAATTAGGACAACAGAAATCTTGGTTAAACTAAAAGATGGATAAAGATGGGTTTTCCTAATGAAAGTATACACATTATTTGTCAAATCGGTGAAATTAAGTCTGGGTAGCACAGAGCTTTTGTTCACAGCAACAGCCCCAATATTTGACAACTTTCACTAACCCCAATATTTCACTGTTATCACTAACCCTTGATAACTGAAATCTTCGTCATCCAGAGAGACAGGTTGAGAATGACCTGTACTTTTGTTTCTGTTGTAGATCTCATTTTTCTATTAATTCTTTCTCTCGGGCAGCTATATTTGCATTCAACAAAGCAAATATTTTTTAATTTATGCATTAAGGTCTCAACAATTGAATTTCATCACCTAATTTTTTTTGCCTCTTGTCTAAATTTGCTATTATTTTTAAATTTAAGGGGCTCTACATTCTCAACTCTTTATTTCTGGTGAGGTAGAATCTCGTTTATAGGAGGTAAAAATTAAATTTGTCCTCGGAATTTTATTAAAAGAAAAAAAGATTCTTTTTAAAATACAAAGTTCATAATCCTTCCTCTGCTATTAATACGTTTTTGTTCAAGAGTTCATAATCCTTCCTTCACTATTAATACGTCTGTGTTCAAGTGCATATCACAGCCCAATCTTGTTTTCTATTTCAAAATATCGCCGAATAGTGCAAATATTGCGATATTTTCGGCGAGCCGAAATATCGCCAAGAAAATATCGCGATATTTTCAGCGCCCGAAAATATCGCGATATTTCCAAAATATCGGCGATATTCCGGAAAATATCGCGCAACGATATAAAATATCGCCAGACGTGTTTTCCGCGGCTACAAAAAGGGAAAATTGGTTTTTTTTTCTTCATTTCTGTTTCTGAGTGTTGGAGAAGGAAGGGAAAGAGTTTTGTGGTGCTTGTCAAGGAGGTTTTGAAGATCAAACAACGATTATCACCACCATTAAGATTTTTTTGTGGATCAAAAATTGAAGAATAGTGAGACAAACTTTATTTCTTCCATTAACAGGTATGTTCTTAAAAACCCCTATGTTAATGATTTTTTCATAGATAAAGGGTTATGCTTGCTTGCCTCTTTGCCTACCAACATTTTGTTTCTTTGTTTTTTTTCATTTGCTATGATTTTCATGCCCATGAACCAATGCAAGGGTTTTCTCCATATTTGGAGAGCAAGCTTCATTTTTTTTTTCAACTTTCTTATGCACTCTCTTATTGCCATTTTTCATTCACATTGCAAAATGCAAATAATGTAGTAATTTTTTTTGAATGAGGTTGTTATCACTTATTATTTTTTCATTTTGTGTTGGGGGGTTTAATGCCATTTTTTTGTTTTTTTTGTGCCCTAGGTTTGAATTAGTTCACTACAAATGTCAAATATGCCAAAAGCCTTGGATCCATTTTGGGAGTATGGGGAGGTTGTTGGTGGGGCAAATCAGGCATATATATCATGCAACTTGTGTGGGACCCAGATGTCAGGAGGGATTACACGATTGAAATACCATCTGGCTAGACTCTCTGCATATGATGCAGATGTAATGCCTTGTATGGTTTCTAGTGCAGAGGTTATACAAAAAGCTCGTGAAGCAATTGCTGAACAAGACAGAAAGAATGCTGCTAGGGAGAGGCCAATGGCCTCAGATAGATAGCTGCTAGTTTTATTTGTTTTGCAACTTTTGCTACATATAAGTTTATAACTCATGATGATGAAATACTTTTAAAGTTTATATATGTGATGTTGTTTTATTTGAGTCCTTGATTGGACAATTATCACTATCAGGGATCAGCGGTATGTGATGTTATTTTGTTTGAGTCCTTGATTGGACAATTATCAGGGATCAGCAGGATTTGGTATTGCCTTTGAAGTTTGATGTATCATTTCTATTTGACATCATATATATCAATGCCTTCTTCATATTTATGTGCCAATGTGTTTAGTTCATGTTGTTATTGCTTTATATGTTTAGAAATCTGAAAAAAATGAATATATTATGCATTTTTTATGCTTGCCGATATTTGCCGATATTTTCGCCGATATTGCTGATAATATCGGCTGATAAGATATTTTCTGGACCCTCACTGATATTTTCCCGATACCGATATTATCAACACTGGAAATGCTTACTAGATACAATACCTATATGGATTATCACTGTTATGGTTTTACTCATACCTCTGTGACAAAGAAAGCATGGAACCCATACGGAACTCTTGCTGGAAGGGGAACAACAGCTACTGGTTCAGAGGACATTGTCTTTGCATCAATCACATTAACTTCTGATTTCCTGTCATCACGAAAATATCTGGCTGGTAAACCAATTTATAGGATATAATTGCAAGCCTTATAACTTTTTATGCCTTTATGATAAACACCTTTCTATCTTTAAATACTATTATGTCAATCCAATAAGTACAATGCCAGTATATTCTCCTCGATACAAGAATTCTTGGAATATGAAATATACATACCCGGTATTCTCATCATGGACAAAGCATATCGAATAACCATCATCTTCTTCCAACTCTACATCAAATTCTCTTGGTACAGAAATTGCTTCAGAACCATATCGTCCATGACCGAATTGAATGATGCCTTTAACATTACCTCCAACCTCAATTTGTTCCTTTCCCACTTCAGGTTCAAGTTGGAGGTCAAACTTAACGATTCCTTCCACTTTAACCAATGAATCTAGTCTAGTTCCATAAACAAAACGTCGTTTCCTGCATTTGTAGGCAACATTGAAGGAAAAAATAATCATGACATAGCTTTTATAGATGAATTTGGGAAGAAATATGCAAGATGTGTTCTACAATACTTTTACCGGAAGGGATACACAGACAGAATTTAAGCAGATCTAAAGGATAAATATTCATGCAAACGTAAGGATCCTAAATAGGAAATTTGATATTATGACTTTCTATGGTTACATTTTAAGAGGCTGTTTTCTCACCTTCCAATGTACTTTTCATTTATACGTGGAAAATCCACAGCAGACTCGGACAGTTTCTTCTGTGAAGCTTCTCCAGTGTTCAGGTTGAAACGCATTTCATATCTGAAGTGCAGAATAAAAAAACAGCATTCTCGAAATTATTTTCAGATATAGAACAGTATGCACCACATCTGCCATTTGCACTCTTAATTCAGAGAGATAGAGTACTGGGGTAAACCACCCACAATTCATTTCAATAGTTGCCCAGCTTTTTTCTGACAGGCCCCGAAGCCATCTCAAGATCAATGTCTGAAGATCTACAAGTGTAAAGAACAACTTCATCACCGTCCTCCCAAGCATTGGCTGCAATAATCAATTAAAATTAGAGTATGCCATGGTAAGATAAAAACAAGAAGCATGACATGAAACTATGAACTCAACTTGAAATCTACTCGTTTAAAGTGGAAGCTTAAGTAATCATTCAAATACGATTGAAATTAAAGGGGCGGACAAAAAGAAGAAGCAGGCAGATTATAATAGAGGAATAGTTAAGTACAACCAAAAGAATTGATCATTGGACACATAACTATACCCAAAAACCGTCCAACTAACATTAAAACTGCCAACAACGAAGTGTTACCATTATGAAAGATGTAACAGTTTGGAAGCTCAAACCAACGAATTTGAACATCATCTTTTGCATATCGGGGTAGTATTCCAAAACGAGCTTTTTTAGTTTGATCAAAAGAGAGAACGAACTTTCCCTTAGCCATATTCTGAGGTAGATTCTATGTTACCAGAAACGGGACGGTAGCAAGGGTTTCTGGAAAAAAACACACACGAAACGGAACGGGATGGAAAACGCAGTTTTCTACGTCCGTTCTGGTCTTCATGGTCAGCACTCAAAATTTAACTTTCATTACCTGTTTGGGAGGTGGTTTGGGGTGTGTATCTTCAACAATGCACATTGAAGAATGTATAACGACAATTTGAGCGATTACACTAATATTCCCAGACAGGGAATCTATAGTATAGTTTGATTGAAAGCACATAGTTTCAGTGCACATGTCGCTTCAATTGCCAATTTGGACCCAAGCTTATTTACAATCGGGATTTGTGGCATTTCCCATGTATTTTCCATTATCTCCCATTTTTCCGATAAAGCTATAGTTTTTATAACTCAAATAGCATAAATCAAGCCAAATTCTACACCCAACGTCAATCCCACAAAGATTTTTAATGTTAGAAGTTACTAATTTGGAGCAGGCTATAATCCACTGTTATATCTCCCTGCATTGTAGGAGGTCATAAGACTCCACTGTTGTATCTCCCTAGCATTGGAGCAGGGTCATATATTCGGCCCGGCTGGCCATACACACTAATCCATTATGGGTAAATCAGAAATGGGATGATTACATTTTCAGCTATGTAAATTAATGTTTTGTTATGTAAATGAATGTTTTGTTTTATGTTTTCTTTATATTTTCTTATTTTTTCTCTCTCCTCGTTTCTTGAATGCGAAACCTCTAAATTCGTTCTCGTTTCTCGTTTCGTTTCCCATTTCTAGTTTCTGGTAACATAGGGTAGATACACAAGTCCGTACATCGATATGGGTAAACAACACTTTAAGCAGAGAATAAATATATATTTGATTTAGCTAGATATGAAAAGAGACAAGATTTTCTGCAGCTCCAATTTTGAAACTTTATTTCATTTCAATGTTCAGATTTGTAGATGAAATTGCTGTCAGCAGTTAGGTCTATTTGAAATACCAATAGATAACCTTAGGGCTCTCTCTTACATTCCAACCATTTGATTAAGAATGCTGGTTTCATTCTTTTTCAATTACTGGGAGGACCTAGTTTAGTAGAATGTTTACGCTTATATGAACTGGAACACACCATATACACTTGATCCAAGACTGATCGATCAAAGTGAACATAGGGCCTTTTCTTACATGACGACATTTTGATTAAAAATTTTGTTGTCATTCTTTGTCAATTACTAGGAGAATATAGTTTTAGTAGATAATTTAGGCTCGGATGAAATAGAACACACCATATGTACATGTTTCAAGACTGATTGATCAAGTTACCTTGGGTTGAAAATACAAAGGAAGATCCATGAAAATTGCATAGTTTTCAGTTATTGCAAAATCATGCATCATGACAGGTTCAGGAGTTGTTATGGGAACTGGATCAAGCATATACCCCTCCTTTGTGACAACATGGTAAGTAACATAGGGAGGAGTAAATTGATAGCCAAATGTGAACATCTCTACTGCAATCCAATTGAAACAACAGGATCAAATAAAATCCAATAGCATGCTCAAATTTGAAGTGTGCTGTTGTGTACAAACATCATGAATGAACATAAATAAGTGTGCCTCAGATTTTTCTTTACTTACCAGTAACAGGATCAACCTTTGGATGCACTGTAAAGGAGTGAGTTAATCTTTTATCATAATCCATCAGCCCAAGAGTTTGTAAATCTCCATCTTTAAGGACCTTCAGAGCATCTGTTAAAAAGAAGGATTAAACAATTCAGTCCATGTCTTCAACCAAAACATAATATCATTCAGGGCATAGATTTCCAATTATGTATAGATTCCTTCCAAAGATACTCGGGAAAATGTTAGAAATCATATAAAACATTTTAACTAAATTTTCATTGATTTCGCAACACTTGCTTGTCTGCATGAACCTATGCCAGCACATAACAGATGACAGAAATAGGAATTGGACATTTTCCTCACAACAAACATAATAGATCTCATGTTGGTTCCAACTTATGCTATAATTACTATGACTGTTGAGCTGGCAGATGTCATAAACAAAAATACGTAGGCAATTATACCATTTTTTATCGATTTGCAATCTAATGATTATTGTTTGTAGCTGATTGCTTCTCAAGGGCAAACTGAACTAGCACCTAACTCATGGGGCAGTTTGAGATTGGATAAATTTGTTCAGATAACAGCCCTGACGTTGGTTCCAACTTCTGCCCCAACGCCTAGGAATAATGATGTGAAAACATCATCAAGGCCTGTACCCTCTCGGATTTGAATAACAAGGACTGTCAAATTCTTTCCTTTTATTATGTACCAATAAACAATTTAAAGAAATGCATTGTCAGTGTTACCAAATTCAGCATTGGGAAAAACTGGCAGGAATCATCAACTCAGGAAATTGGCAAAATCGAGAAAAACAGAGCAAAACTTGACAAGCATAAACCCTGAAAACTCAACAACATGAAAAACCCAGAAAAAATAGACAGAAATTGGAGATTTTTGCAACACAATTTTTTACATATTTAAGAGATCAAAATTAGTTTTATAACATTAGTATGATTCTCATAGCAGATGGATTGAATAGGACACTGAAATGGGGGTTTGGCACACATACGAAGATATCAATTTTCCCATCCTCCTGCTTGTGTTCACTCAATGTTTTCGTAATTTGTGTCTCTATGCAAAAGATTGAGACTTCTTTGGTTTATTTTTCTTAAAGGAGTTCAATTCTGCATTGTATGATAAGAATTGGCATTGAGAACAAGTCTGAAAAGAAGCAGTTGGATAGTTCCCAGCACTTTTGAAGTTCATAAAAGTGAATTGAATTGGTTGATTGTTAGTTAACACTTTTTTGGCAAAATTTCACAATAGCTAGTTAATTTAGTTAATTAATCAATCAATGTCATACTGAAGTCTAACAAGAGTTTTCTTTTGTATGATCTTGACATTCTGTCATGTTCCCATTTCTATTCTTCTTCATAGTACAGCCAGGGTGGATTTCCAAAACAAGGCATGGCCAGGTCAGTGGAGCAGGTTTATGTCATCATGGGTCCCGGTGGAGTTTTGAGGAATTTTTATGGGATTTGATGGCATTTGCTTTGCATATTCCATCATCCACACAGATTGCCTTTCGTTTTGTCGCATTCTGACAATTAGCGTTATTATTGGGCATAACTTAATTAATTATGCTCGAGGTCGCATTCCAGAGAGATTAATTGATGGAACACGTCAGTGTAATAGCTCATTAGAACCAGAATGAGAAGATCTATAGGATGAGGTGCTGAGAAGAGACTTCCAGTGGCCGAAGAGATATGGTGGGCGATTTTCCATTTTCCTTAGTTAAAAATGACTTTAATTAATCATTTAATTAAGGAAAAATAATTAATTGGGGAAAAGGGCCAAAAGTGACTTAAGTGAAATAAAATAAAATTAAAAGGTCACTTGATTAAGTCAATGGAAGAGCTTCTAGAATAATAATAAAATAATAAAATAAGATGCTTCTAGAGGCTTGGAGATCTATCCATGAGATCTATAAAAGAGGAGTAGAAGTTCATTCGGAGACATCTTGGATTTGATATTGTTTCTTGTTTGAGAGGTTGAGAACTCAGTTCTCTACTCCAACTGTAGCCGGAGGATGGAAACCCTCGGGTGATTCAATGAGAGTAAGCGAGCACCCATCTCTTCCCTTGGTGGATCCATTCAAGGTTCACAGAGTGCAGTTTATTGATTTTCAGTTCTGTTTTGGAGGCCGATTGTGACATTGTTGTAGATCTGTTTGAGGCCAGTGTATCTCAGCTATTTTGTTATTCCAGCATGTAAAACCCCAATTTATATATTATAATAAAGCTGAGATTGTTTTCTGCGTATTGTGTTATGGAATTTGCATGCATTTTATCTCAGCGATTTTGTTATTCCAACATGTAAAACCCCAATTTATATATTATAATAAAGCTGAGATTGTTTTCTGCTTATTGTGTTATGGAATTTGCATGCATTTTATCTGTTATATTTTACATGGCAATCTTCTATTAAGTGAATGATAATTTTTTGAAAGGTTGTTCCAAATTTTCTTCATTTGGGACATTAAAGTGGCATTAGAGCCATGTTCTTGGTTCAGCCTGCGGGTTTTCAGTTTTTAGTTGCCGCTATTATGATGCTATTATGATTTAAGGGTTTCAGGATTATTTGCAGAAATTCTTCCATTTTGTCAGAGTCGTAATTTTATTGCAGAAAAACCTCAAAGAAAATCAAGGGTTTTAATTGCATATTGTTTGGAGCTGAATTGTTTTCTATCTTTGGGCCAAATACCATTGCTTTTTCACTTTTATCTAGAAGGCCGAATTTTGTTACTCATCTCAAGGTTCTCATCACCTTCTGAAGCTCAATTTATTAAAGTTCGAGGTTATTTCGCTAAGAAAGCTGGCCAAAAAACTCTAATTTGTGAAGCCGATTCATTTTTTTTGACTAAGCCGCCAAGCGTGCAAGGAGACTCTCTGCTATGAAGAAGGATTGCTGAGTTAGCATTTCGGCTAACCATGCTTCAGTGATCAAAATTTTTGCATTAGATCCATTAGGGCCGAGATATCTATCGATCATTGAAACGTGACACACAATACAATTGGAGACCACTGCAACCGGAGATTGTGACAGTCCGAGGAAATTTGTGACGACAATCTTTGTGAAGATCCTAGTTTTCCGAAAAAGGGCCCATTATATTTTTTGAGCCATCGTGTTTGCAAAAGGATCCGAACATCTCGTGTTCGAAGCAGAACGGTTTATTTGATCGCGTGTTTTCCAGACTGAGGGGAGAGCGTCTATTGAGGCCAAATATTGTTTGCGGGGTGGTCTTTTATTTACAAAAGGCCGAGTTCTGGATTCTATTCGCGTCATTCGCATACACAGAGCCATAGATCAATTTCTGAAGGGTGGGCGTGAATCGGCTCATTTTGAATCAAAAGGGGGCCGCGTTTCACAAATATAGCCACGTGAGAATTTTGGAGACTGCTTGAGGTAGAGATCGTGGGCCAGGTGTTTCATTCTATTGGAGGAACGAATCAAGTTTAAATTATTATTGTGGCCGTGTAGGGTTAAATCGCAGGCCGAAACAATCATTTGACCGAGTTAGCGTTGAAAGGAGCCAAGTCAAAGATTGGAAGCCACATTGTTGACATATCTCCTGTACCTGGCCGCTCATCTGGGGAAGTAGCAAGAGTTGACAGGGATCGTGGCATGTTTCTGAAGATGGTTGTGAAACAATTAAGTTGCACACAGAGGGTCTATTTGTGCAGGGAGAACATCTGATAAGGGTTCATGTGCATCGATGCACTGTACAATTGAGCAATTGCAGAATAGAGACAGAGCACCTATGTAGAATGTTGGGCATGTAGCAGAAGGCGGAATCGGTCGCTGAAAGCTCAACTAGATATATTTCAAGACCATCACTTATGGCATGTTATGGTTCGTGGATTGGATCAGAGCTTGCAGTGGAATTGACTAAGGAGCAATATAGTAGATTTATGGTGTGATCAGCCAGAAAAGTTCCAATGCCATCTGGTCGAGTCACAATGCACTACAAAGATCCTTTACACTACCGTAACAGATCAATATGATAAAGGATTTGAAGGGCAGTGACACTACTGTAGCGTACGATTTCAGCCGGAAGTATCATTCTGAACACTGAATTGTATGGTCCACCCGTCAATCTTCTCACGATAGGGCATAATCGAGTTGTAAGCATTTGGGCGGCCCGGTGTGATGAATCTGATTGGTGTGAAAAAAAACAGAGAGCCAGATTGCATTGCCAATACAGAAGCTTCAACTCAATTTGCGATCATAGTCCAGAACTACCCCAGGCATAGCAATAACAACCTGTTGACTTTCCTTCATAAATATTGTCTCTGCTATGTCGTTGCAGCTGAGCAAAAAGCAGATCAATCCAATTCAATTATTGTGATAAATCTAGCAGTTGACTACAGTTTTTTGCTTGAGCTCAAGGTTGAACCAGTTATATTCTCCTGTAGTTGAAGGTTAAATGCATAACCTGTGCAATTGATTAGTGCTGAAGGGGGGTGTTGTTAACAAGTTTATCCAAGCTACCATGTTCCTTATTCTTTATCATGACATCTCACTATTTGCATTTCACTGGGTAAATCTGAGTTTGGATAGTAAAAGGCAGATCTTATCATAGAAAGGTGTATTAAAATAATGTTGACTTGACTGGGTTTAATGCATAAATAAAACTATGTCATCATAGTTTAGTGAGCAATTTGAATTGAAAATACACATAAAGTCACCTACAATAGTATGCATGTGGCAAATTATCTAGCTGAAATTACACAAAGATAAACTCAGAAACTTATAGTAAAACTACAAGAGCACTATTAAGTCAAGTTTGTGAGAGAGGACAAAATTCTTTTATGTTACTGGGAGATTTGCATCGGTCATTAGTCAAGTCTAGTATGAGTTAGAGTCTTGAGCTGCCATGATTATCTCTCATCATTATATGGTTATGTTGTAAGTTGGGAGAGTGTCAGTCAAAACAACTTGATGTACTTGACTCCATTAGGCTCAAAAATGGATGAAACATTTATAGACTCTCTTAATAAACCAGCAACAACAGACCCTTCTCAAAGGGGGTCTATGCCATTTTTTAGAGGGAACAGCCAAGAGATTTGCAGAAGGAACAAAAAATGGGACACAAGAGTTTTGCACTTGGAATAGATCTAAAACACATGAGGGTCACTTGGAAAGTTCTTTTCAAACTTGATGAACTAGATGCACTCCTTTCCAAAGTAAGCCAGTTAGAAGGGAAGAAATTAATTTGGGCTCTAAAACCAGCTATGCTTGCTCTCATACAACACAAGTTCTTGGAGAAACCTTGTGAAGGGGTCAGACTTCCAATTGTATCTTGTCTCGGTAACATCATAAGACTAACCGCCCTACATCTCCTTACAATGATGATGTTATGAGGAAGGTTTTCACACTGGTGATAGAAACTTTCCGAGACTTGGACAATAGTGCAGGCTCTACCTTTGGGAAGAAGTTGGAGATTTTAGGAGTTATCGCCATGACTAGGACCTACGAAGTCATGTTTGATCTTGAGTGTGATGATCTTATCTTGCAGATGTTCCAATGCTTCTTCAACATTAGGAAACATCATCGTCACACAATCATAGCACACATGCAGTCCATCTTGTAATCATGTATGAGAGGCCATGATGCCATTTGGTGGGAGTTGCAGTCCCGATTGTTGTCCGTTTGGAAGAGAGAGTAGTTGGTCTCACCTATTGCTTATGAACTAGTCGAGAGGTTGGTTGAGGAGAAAATTGGGCTATTCAAGAGACAATTGACTAGGGAGGAGCTACACAGGGTTGGAGGATCATGCAGTAGGAATGAGCTGAGGGGGAAGGGACTTTGCTTCATCTGCAAAGGACCTTGGGGACCTGACCACTCATGTTTGGGTGACGCTGAGGAGGTGACAGGTAGAGAAGGAGGAGATTCCTTCTGACTTTCAGGGTAAGGATTCTTCTTTGGACGAGTCCATGGGTTTATAGGATGATACGTCTGAGGAACACGAGCAGTCATGTGGAGTTGATGAAAGTAGCCTAGATGTGCACCCATGTGTGGTAGAGGAGTATGTCAAGCAACTAATTGTTCCCATGAGGGAAGGAGATCCAAGAGTAGGCAAGCGACTGTTGATTTTGCATAGAGAGCACATAGATGAGCATGAGACAAATGACACACACAGTGTGCGGGATAGGCCAATATTGGAGAGTCAGCTAGTGGCTCATGTTGAGCCCATGATGGAGGATGAGCAGACACCCTTGGAGCCAGCCATTGGAGTGGAGCAGACAAATGTGCAGGCAACCTCCAAGGAGGTAGTATTTGCAGACACTTGTCACCAAGAGGTGTTGGAGATTGACAAGGTAGTCTGGCAAGAAGCTGGTAGATGGCAGGAGTTGTTGGAGGTGGTAGTGCATCCATCTTTGGGTTAAACCATTGATGAGGTGCAAACAGATGTGGTGGCAGCTAGTAAAGCTGCAACATATTCAAGCAGCAACCCTCTCCAGGAGTTCATAGACAGGGCTTGCAGCATGCCCACTTTTTCCCATTAGAGGGGGAAAGGCAGGGTTTCTTGAACATGTTTTGATTGTCCAGATAGAGCATCAAGAGTTGAGCATGGACCAATATCAGTATAGCAGATGTATTCCTTACATAGGAGTCGATGCATTGGATTGGCGAGAGATCATCAGCTAGTATCCTACTGATGGAGTATCATTTTTAGTCAGATGCATTGTTTGCAGGATCCCTCAAAGGTGAGAGATATCACATGCTTCAATTGGCAGCGTGATGTAGGTTGGCCACTCATCAGTGTTTCAGCAAGACATGATGAGATTGACTTTGGTCTATACCAAGGGTTGGATTGGAGAGAGGTGATGAGTAATAGCTCATTGGAACCGGAACGAGAAGATCTACAAAATGAGATGCTTAGAAGAGACCTCTAGTGGCCGAAGAGAGTATGGTAGGCGAATTTCCATATTCCTTAGTTAAAAATTACTTTAATTAGTCATTTAATTAAGGAAAAATAATTAATTGGGGGAAAAGGGCCAAAAGTGACTTAAGTGAAATAAAATAAAATCAAAAGGTCACTTGATTAAGTCATGGGAGGAGCTTCTAGAATAATAATAAAATAAGATGCTTCTAGAGGTTTGGAGATCTATCCATGAGATCTATAAAAGAGGAGAAGGCCATTTGGAGACATCTTGGATTGGATATTGATTCTTGTTTGAGGGGTTGAGAACTTAGTTCTCTACTCTAGCAGTAGCCCCAAGATGGAAACCCATGGGTAATTCAGTGAGAGTAGTCGAGCACCCATCTCTTCCTTTAGTGGATCCATTCAAGGTTCACAAGCTACAATTTGTTGATTTTCAATTTTGTTTTGAAGGTTGATTGTGGCATTGTTGTAGAGTTGTTTGAGACTAGTTTATCACGGCTATTTGTTATTCCAGCATGTAAAACCCCAGTTTATATATTATAATAAAGTTGAGATTGTTTTATGCTTATCGTGTTATGGAATTTGCATGCATTTTATCTATTATATTTTACATGGCAATCTTCTATTAAGTGAATGATAATTTTTCGAAGGGTTGTTCCAAATTATCTTCATTTGGGACATTACACATTCACAGTCACTAGAGAGAGGCCTCTGAGGTGACAATGGTGGCTAATCTGTTGCCATAAGACCTAGGTTTCCAAGTGAGGCTTTGCACTAAGTCTACTAGATTTTGTGGTACTCAGTACCCCTGTTGAAATGAATGGTAGCAACTAGCTCCAATAGCGAAACATGTGCTCCACTTGAGAGGATGTGAGTGTTAGTTTTTGGTAGAAAAAGACATGTGTTCTAGTCTCTATGGTGTCTATGAGGCTAAGGAACATATTTTTCCAATACCCAAAAAAAGTTTTGCAAGAAACACCTCAATTAGATTAATTAGCCAATTATTAATTATTTTCTGAAGTTTAACTTACGAAAACTGGTTAATTAAATCTAATTAATTGAGGAAAAACGATTTTTCTCTAGAGACTTCTCAAAAAGTCATTTGATGGGGTTAACATGATCTTAGCCATCAATTGTGATTAGATCATCATCGTTGGTTGCTCAACGAGAGATTATAAGAGCAAGTCAATAGGGCCTTGGAGAAGACAACAACAGAGACTCAGTGATGCAATTTGCAGTGACAGCAAGGGAGCAAAGGGAGACACCAGCAACAAAGTTTCAACAGAGATATTGGAGAGAGATTTTCCATAGATATTCTCCACAAAGTTTCTAGTATTCCATTGACAAGAAGAGAGGCCGAATTTATCTGCAGAAAGGTCGTACTAAGAGGTGCGAATTAGCCAGTGCACATTGACAGTTCCCTAGAGCAAGTTGTAGAGGCTATAGATCGATTTCCATTGTCGGGATTAGCATCTAGAGGAGGTGCAAGTGGCTTCAGTGAGCACCAGGAGGCAGTGTGGTTGCCGAAACAAATTTCCGGAGATTGATCAAATTTTCGAGAGCTAGTGGTACACATTTCCAGTCACTAATGCGAGCAACAGCAATAGGTGTGAGTAGACTAGGAGGAGACTGATTTGATTTGTAGAGAAGACTGTGTTTCTAGATTATTTTGCCAGTGGAGAAAATTATATGCCGGAGCTTTTCCAGTGAAAGGCAAGCAGTTGTATTTCTCAATTTTGTTTTAGAATTAATAATAATATAAACCCTCATCTACAGACTAGTTTTACCCACATTGGGGTTTTTCCAGGGACGATTTGTCCAAAAATCTTGGTGTCATTTATTTTTTGTCTGTGCATTGTTTCTCAATTACTATATTTATTTGTCAAAATTGTAGCAGTGAATTAATCGTTGCGTGTCGTAATAATTTATGAAGACAAACAAATTGCATAAGTAAGAAGAATAATTTCCAGTTGCTACAATTAAGGAAATTTCACAGTGAGAACCCAGAGTTTCCACATGTTAAAACCTAAAACAATCTCACACGATTTTGCATTAAATACTTGAAGGGAATAGGACACATAGTCTTATCCCTTCCTACAAATGGAAATAAATCAAAATTAAAACATCTAAACCAAGGCAAAAATGCATAACTAATCTAATAATGGAAATAACAATCAATGAAATAAAATCATGCAATTATACCTAAGAAAGGAAATTGTAATGTCCCAAACTATTAAAAACAATGATATGCAAAGCAAACAATAAAGACAACACCATAAAATTCATACATTCAGTGCACACCCATAAGAATTCTAGAAATAACAACCAGTTGAGTCATTTTATTATGATCTGGGAGCAATATTACAATAATGCGAAAGAGGTGCACCTGGGCTTGCCTCAATGGGAAGCGTAACCAAGCCCAGGTGATAAAATGTCAAGCCTAGATGGTAGAAACAGCTGCTACAATGATGCCCTGCGTTGCCCCAATGAAACTATGTTGTCTGCTGCAAAGATGCTGCTAGAAACCCCACCTCTTACGCTCAGAAAATTATACCAAATTAACCCCAAGCTCCTCAAACAAAACCCATCGAAACTCAGAAAGGGTTTGGCCTGGTTTTGACCCCAAAAATTCAACGTCCCGAGAGCCACATCCTCCTCCAACTACTGGAAAGTATGGTCTGCCTGTAACTCCAAAAAAATCCCTCCAAAACGCTCCAAAAATGCTGAGATATTCTTCCCCAGAATTCCCCTTATCTCTCCCAGCAAATACTTGACCCACAAACTCACACATGTGCCCGGTGAGAGGCTTTTGCGCTAGCCCTGGATGTTGTAATTCGTGTTGCTCTCGAGCAGCAAGCTCCTGCTCCCAAACTTCTCCTCCCACGTGTTCCCCTCTTGCGTCCTCTTGAAGTACACACTGGCTGAGTGATATATGAGTTTTATGCTCTGAATCTTCTCCAGCACTCCTCTAAAATGGTAGAATGGAACCTCACTAAGGTAGTGTTGTCGCGCTAAGTGTCTAGGGACCGCGACAACGCTCAGAGTAAGGGTTGTCACTCTAATCCTTACTCTGTTTAAACTCTCTCCTAAACAAGTCAAGGGGGGTAGTCCCTAAGATGAATGAATGAGGATAGCCTGTGGAACACAAGCTCTAGGAGGCTTAAAGATGAACAAATTGATGAATGTGAAACAAATCCTGGTTAACCGAGATTGATAGATCTAGCAATTAAGATAAGTAAGATGCAACCACAAGATAGAAATGAATTTAGACTAGTGCCTTTATATTCAATTAACCATAAACTAAATGAGAACAAGTTATCTAGAGCAATTTATAAATGTGATGAAAGTGACAATCATGAAAGATTAAATGTAAACGCCCAAAACTTTATCATGCAAGATTTTCTAACAATTAAATCCCATGAAAAATTATGAAACTTAAGTACTAAGCAGTGATTCTAGATTTGAAAAATTTAGAATTCAATAACCCCAGATCTAGAAGAATGTATCTTTCTCCTATAGTCAATATGATTTTAAAATATTAATCGCACTTGACAATAGAGAAATCGCTACCACAAAAATTAAAATTTTACACTTAACATACAAAAAGACACCAAGGAACTTTAGATAGGAATTTAATTATCTTTTAGGTAAAAAATTTAATGTGCTAAGCTTGTGAAGCAAATTTAATATGGCAAATGAAATTTTTGATATGACCAAAAATAAAAATCAAAAGTACTTAATTAAATTTAAATTTTTTTATGGGTTGTAGGCCACATAAAAAAATTAAATATTTTAAATGTCAAAGCTTAAGTTTTGCTTTGTATTTATTTCATTAGCAATTCTAAAGTCACCGAACCATTTTTTTGAATTTTTTAGATTTTTAATGTTTTTTTTAATGTTTTTTAGATGTTTAAAAAAAATCAAAATAAAATAAATAAAATAAAACAAATCAAAGAGTAAAGAAAAATAAAATTGAATTAATAAAAAAAAACCTAAGAAACCTAACCTAAACTAAAGTAAACAAGAGAAATCCAAATATAACCCTAACCCTGATGCATACATTAAACATAATACAAATGAAACAAAATCAAATTTGTTAAAAAAAAAAACCTAAACCTAATGTAATTTAAAACAAAGTTAAAAAAAAAAAACAAAAATGTAATCATTTTGTTTACTTGCAGGTCGAAGAGGAGAGGCAACTCTACCAAAGGAGAAAGAAAGGAATGATGATGCAGGAGAAAGCAACGGAATGCGAGGGGAAGAGCTCGAGGGAGTTGTGGATGACAATGATGAGGACCACGCAGGTGATGGCAGCAAGTTTTCTTGCAGGTTGGATGAGGGACCCGCGAGAGGAGCTTGAGCACGACGAGGGTGGGAGGTCAGGCAAACAAGTGGGTTACGAAGGAATGCGAACAGCGAGGGTGAAGGAACCTGGAGAACATAGGTCGAGATGTAAATCGAAGAGGAGTTTCGAGGGGTTCTGAGGGTCGAGGGTTGTGGATAGAGAAGGGCAAGGACCTACAAGTCGATGTATGGTGAGAACAACGTTTTGGAGCCACGAATGGGCAACGAGTTTGTTTTTCAAGCAGTGGACAAAGACGCGGATAGGGGTTTGAGGGCGAGGGGATGTTATAGGGAGTTTATGAAGACAGAGAAAACGGGAAACCGACAGGGAGAAAGATATGAAGAGAGGAAAACGCAGGAACTAAGGGCGGCAGAGAAAAATTTCGAAATTTGCAGCAAATCAAAAACCCCTGGCAGTAGGTTGAAAAACCCAGTCAGCAGAGAAAGGTAGCCCAGAAACTTAAAAAAATAAAAATCAAACACTTTTGATTTAAAATGATGTATCCTTTTGCTTGAAACTCTTATAAAATTTCTACATCTAATAATTTTAAAACCCTTGGACTACAAAAACAATTTGAATAATATCCCTGCAAAGTGATATTGAGGCTAGATCTTATCCTCCAGGGCCTAGATCTAGCTTCAAACAAAAATCTTCCTTCAGATCTACACCTGCAAATGACAATAACACCTAGAAACGATATATACAATTATGAAATCTAAAAAAAAAAAACTAAAAACCCAGTTAAATTACAATAATTACAAGTTGAACGCTCTAAGTAGCCAGATCTATCATTATGCTGCACATAAATTAAAAGATTTTTTTTAATTTAAAGGAGGTGCTAACTCAAAACCCTTCGTGCATCACAAACAAAAAATCTTATGGTAAGGCCCGAGCTAATTTAGCTGGGCTCTTCAAGAAACACAAATCAGGAGTTGGCTAGCCCAACTGTAAACTTCCCCTAATGCTCGGTGATCTAAATCAAGATTTTCCTGCAAAAATCGATCGAGCCATAAAAAAAAGCAAGAAAATAATAATAAATTCAGACAAATAGCGATATCTACTATTACGTTCAAAATTTAAATTATTATTCAAACCCCAACGACTGAGTAAGATACATGTACTCAAATCACTCTTCAGAAGCTATCATCAATGGCTTTGGAAAAAAATTATGCATGAAAATAACACATCTTACAATATTCCCATGAAAAGTAACATCACCAAAATTTAACGCCAAAATCTTTCGTTATTATCCAGAAAAAGATTACACTAGAGCTTCTTGTTAAGCACACGACTCAGAGGTCGGATAGATCAACTGACAAATGACTTCCTATTTAAAAATAAATCCTCCAACGGCTAGTTTAAGTGATCCTCGTCAAAGCAATCTTGACCATTGATGGAGATTAAAATTTCTTTTAATCTCATCCATTGAAAAATTTAAATATTTGGGAAAATTCGAAACTTTTAATTAAATGCATTTTAATTAACTCAAAAATAGAATTTTGAGTTAATTTCCCCAAAAATTTGAGTTTGACTTAATCCCCAGGGATCAAAGACTTAAAATTTAGAAAAATAATTAATTTACCTTAATCATAGGATCTTTTAAAATTTAATTTTTTAAAACCAATGAATTTTGCCTTTGGAGAGTTTAAATTTATCTGGGACCTAGAATTAATTGAATTTATGGCTTAGGATTTTAATTAATTTTTTGCCATAAATTTTAATTAATTAACCTATAAGGCGATAAATTATTTTTCCAACCCTCAAGACACTTTACATCATGATTTTCATATTTTTTTACCTCATAAGGGGAAGACCCATTTGGAAAAAACCCTCACAAACCACCCATTTATGTGACACAAATATAATCCAGCAGACCAAGTAATCTGTAATTAAATAATCTAACCGAATAGTTAGGATTATCCCCAAATTAAGTTTACATAGACTCGATCTAGAACACTAGGACTCGCCTAAGATCCTAGCAACAAAATCTACCCAGCTTTGGGGTAACACTGGAGGGAAAAAATCTGCCGACCATCTGAGAATGAATCAGTGAGACAAAAAACTTTATAGAATGGAAATTGTCACTAGAAAGGTAGGTTTACCTAGGTCATTACATACATGACACGGTTCTGCTGAGATTACTTACATCATATACATGCAGAATGGGTTTACATAACATCTTGGAAATCAAGTTGATGATGACAGTTGGACGGCATAGACATATTGATCAGGCCCTATCCCTTTTGTGAAAAAAGAGAGTGCACTGCTATAGGTCGTTGACACGTAGTGGTCAACATCTGGCTTTACTTGGGGACACGTTGTTACACCAGAGGAATGTGAGAATCCAGAATCTACATCCACGCAACACACAAGATAGCATAAGTAGCGTCCATCCAAAAATCATCATATAATATTAAGCACAGGAAAGATATAAGATCTTCATTTATTAACTATCCTAATAACATGAAAAACATAAATCTACCTACAAAATAAAATACTGAAATAAAAGGGTATAGCGTTAGGAATACAATACAAAGAATGCCCCATGGTATCAAATGCGTTCAATGTAGTGCATGTTGAGCATTTGTCTGCTTTCAGATACATTTTTTAGATGTGCCATGTTCAATCGTGCATATGGTAGGACTCTTCCCTCTCTAAAAATTAAGCTATTTGGATCCATCTTCCACATAATTTACCTGAAAATCCTTAAACTTATCCAAACTATTTAGAAAGTGAATAACATGTGTTTCATTATCAAAGGCCTGCCCATGTTCGGATTTATCTGGGATAGAAGGCTTAAAAATGATATCCATCTTAGTTTTATCTTCAATTAATTTATCAAACAACTGCATGGTAGAAGCAGCAACAACTAACTCATCAACTAAACAATTTTGCTCTCTTTGGATAGCTTCAAGATTGATGGCATCAAAATACTCCATGGTATCCCTTCCAACATATCTATAATTCCTTAATCTTTGATTTTTGCATGTAAATTTATTTTTAATTTGCATGATAACTAAATCTGAATCACCCTTGATACTTAGCAATTTAACTTTCAAAGATCTTTCCAATTCAATACCAACAGCAAGGCTTCATATTCGGCCACATTGTTGGTCGCTTCAAATTCTAACTGATAGGCAAATTTGAAAATATGACCAAGGGGAGATTTTAAGACAAATCACACACCTTTACCATGCCTAGATGTTGTGCCATCAAAGTACAAATGCCAAACTTTATTTTTCAAGTCACCCTCTTTTTTATCAACTTTGACCTCTACAAGAATGATCGAATTAGATAAAATAGCATGATTCCCAGGGTTAGGTTGTTCACATATTATCTCATTATGGGGACTTTTAGGATCTTCGACATGGAATCTCCTTGCGGGCTGTCTATTTAATTTAAAAAATCCTTGACCATTAAGGGGAGGAATCGTAGAAAATGACCAGTTCATTTGTATGCTTCCTCCTAAATCAAAGGCCCATTTCCTAGAAAACAGCATACTCCAAGCATCAGGCACATCGAACACAACTATGTCCATGACAATCATGATATCGGGGTAGACAGACAGATGGACTTGTAAGTCCTTAATTAATCCATAAACTTTAATTTTCTTCGAATCCATGGAACATATGTTATAGTAAGGCCTAGATATCGTTAAATTAAGTTGTTACATGCCTCTCTTAGTCATTACACAACCAAAAGCACTAGAGTCCATAGTTTTAAAAACCGGCCTAGCTAACCGATTATCGGTCTAACCGGCCGATTAGCAAGCCCACCGGTTGGAACCAGTGAAAAAACCTGGTTTAATAGGTTGGATGGCAAAAAAATGGCCCTAACCGGTCCTAACCAGCCGGTTTAGGACGGAACCGGCCGGTTTGTAGCAAACCGGCTAGTTCTGTCCTAAACCGGTCGGTTACCAGCCATGCCCACCGAGGCCCCACTCAGCGCATTTCTCAATGAGGTTTAGGGGTTTTGGAGGGAAACTAAGGGTGCTTTCCCTCCAAAAACACCCTCTCCAAGCCTTTAAGAGGCCCCTCTCCCTCTCATTTGTCTCACACATCTAATTTGGAGTGTTTATGAGTATTTGTGAGTTTGTTTGTGAGCTTGGAGAGTGTTGAGTTTTTGTTGTAGTAGTCATCTTGGAGTTGGATTTGTAGCTATTTTGGAGATAGCTTGTAGCTGTCAGTGGAGTTGGCATCTTCAAAAGGAGGCTAAGGAAGCTAGTTTGCATTTCCAGATAAGTTGAAAATTCCTCATTTGACTATTGTCCATGAATTAAAATTTTGTGTTATAAATTTATAAACTTCTCACTTCTATCATCTATGCTATCAAATCTCTAGCTCTATGCTATCAAATTTTGTAGCTTGCATGTGCATTTGTTTTCCTAAATTTATCTTTGGTTTTCCATGTTGCTTAGCTGCAATTTTTTTTTAAATGGCAGATTTCTTTGCAAATTGTAATTATTTCAGGGAAACATGGCTCCAAAAGGAAAGGACAGTGCATGGGCTCATTGTGATGTAATTGATGGAAAAATGATATGCAAATTATGCTATAAATCTATTGGAGGTGGGGGGATTCTTAGATTGAAACAACACTTGGTTGGGGTAAGAGGCCAAGTAAAGCCATGTGATGCACCAAATGCAGTGTTAGGTCCTATTAGGGAAAAATACATTTCCAAGCTTGAAAAGTTTTATGAGGATAAGGCTAGGGAGAAAGCCATCCAAGATGACATTGCAAGGAAGAAGGAATTATTAGAAGCCATGAAAGAGAGTGGGTATGATGATTATGAGATTCAAGACTCAACTTCTATCCCTTCCACCAATGATCCCTTTCACTATCTTCATCCTTCTTGTGGCCAACCATCAAAAGGAACAAAGAGAACAAACATCCAAAGTTTTTTCTCATCTTCTGCCAACATTGCCTCTTCTAATCCCACTTCCTCCCAGCCAAGTCGTCAACCCACTTTGGATCAACATTGGAAAAAACAATGCAAAGAAACTTCTCATCAATACATTGTTGAATGATGGTATGATTCAGATATCCCATTTAATGTTGTTCGCTCACCTTATTACCAAGCTATGTGGGACTCTGTTATAGCTACAGGAAAAGGCTTCAAAGGCCCTAGTATGCATGACTTGAGGGGAGCTCTTTTGCAAAAAGAGATATCTTCCATTGATGAGTATTTGGTTGATTTTAAAGATTCATGGCTCAAAACACGTTGTTCCATCATGTCAGATGGATGGACCGATGGAAAAAACCGCACTATCATTAATTTCCTTGTTTCTTGGCGTCAAGGAACCATGTTTTTGAGATCAGTTGATGCATCTGATAAGGTGAGGATGCAACCCTTCTATTTGAGCTTTTGAATGACATTATTCAAGAAATTGGGGAGCAATATGTTGTGCAAGTCATCACCAATAATGCCTCAAACTATGTTCTTGTTGGAAAGATGCTTGAGTCCAAATATAAGACCATATTTTGGACTCCATGTGCTGCACATTGCATAGACCTCATGCTTGAGGATATAGGCAAAGTGGGGTGGGTAAAAAACATTGTAGAGCATGCCAAGTGCATTACAAAATACATTTACAACCACTCATGGGTATTAAGCCTAATGAGGAAAAACATTGGGGGCAAAGAGCTTGTTAGGCCTGCAATTATGAGATTTGCAACTCACTTCCTCACGTTGCAATGTCTCAATGGTCAACATAAAAACTTGCAGAAAATGTTTTCCTCTGAAGAATGGTCTGAATCTCGGTGGGCTCGTAGACAAGATGGAAAAGACACCAAAAAGAAAGTGTTAGACAGTTATTTTTGGAAAAGGTCTATAGAGCTTGTGAAAATTACCGAGCCCCTTCTTAAGGTGCTAAGGATGGTGGATGGGGAAAAATTGGCCATGGGCTACATTTATGAGGCTATGGATCAGGCAAAAGAGCATATACGGGTAGCTTACAAGGACAGGTTAGCTAAATATGGCAGTATATGGGAGATCATTGATAACAGATGGAACAATCAACTCCATTGTCCTATACATGCAGCTGGGTATTTTTTGAACCCAAAGTATCATTATAAAACTCGGCTAGGAAATCTGCATGATGGGGAGGTCAAAGCTGGATTGCTTGATTGCTTGGAGCGCATGGTCCCTATCCATGCAAACCAGTTGGAAATACTAGACAACTTACTGTTTTCACTATGGCAAGTGGTACCTTTGGCAAAAACTTGGCAAAGAAGGCAAGAGATGTGGACCAACCAAGTAAGCAATTCCAATTTCCAATTTGTTTTTCTTTTCAAGTTAAAATTGTTTACGTTTTTTACAATTCAAATTATAAACTAAGTTACTAATTAATGTCTTTTTCTTTGCATCACATTGGTGGGAGTCATTTGGTGGCCAGTGTCCTCAATTGCAAAGGTTTGCAATTAGAGTCCTCAGTCAAACTCACAGTGCTTCAGGTTGTGAGCGCAATTGGTCTGTTTTTGAGCGCATACACACGAAGAAGAGAAACTGTTTGGAACAAAAACAGTTAAATGATCTTGTTTTCGTGCAATACAACCTTCAACTGAGGAGGAACCAAATGATGAGCAAAACACCTGATCTAGATCCCATTGTGTTGGACGATATTGATCCAACATTAGAATGGGTGGAGGAGACTAAAGATCTTGCGTTTGAGGCTGATTTTGATATCAACATGGCTTTAGCAAGGGATGAAGCAAATTATGTGGTGGCATCAGAACCAAAATCAGTAGCGGCATCAAGGAAAGGCAAAGAACCAATGGAAGGCACTACTCATGCAAGTCGACAAACTCGTGCTTCCATTAGGTCCACTTCTGTTGTTATTGGTGGCATTGATACTGAGGTTGTAGATCAGACTGAGGCATCCTCAGACTTTGAACCAAATGATGTCTATGTAGCTCCTGATGATGATCTTGTGGCTAGTAGTGGTGATGAACTTGATGATTGATCATGTGTACACTGTAGACTTGTAGTAGGCCAATGGCCCTCATAGCTTGCAGGCATTGTTTTTGGACTTATAGGCCATTTAGAGCCTCATTGCTTATGTATTTTGCTATTTTGTCGATGATATGTATTGCACTCGGTGCCATTTTGATATATTCACCTTTACATGATATATAAATGAGCAAAATTTGCATATTTTGTCTCTATTGGTTTGGAATCATGGTTTAAAACTTAAAAATAGTTTTGTTTCATTAAAAATTAATTATTTAATGTATTTTTCTAAAACCAGTTCGTTTAGACCAAACCAGTCCCGGTTAGACCGGTTCCGGTCGGTAAACTAGTTCATAGGTGGACCGGTCCGGTCACCGGTTCCGGTTTTAGAAACATTGCTAGAGTCAAGCATGCAGTTATATAACCAATAATTATTAACAAACAAAGTAATGAAAAAAGGAGAATGCCCTTTGTTATCAGATTCCATACTTTGCAAATACACAGGAGCATCCTGGTAGAAAACCTCATGAGTTTCCTATTGAGCTGCATTCACCTAGGTACTGCCAATAACACTTAGTAACTTGGCCTTCTGGGAGGGGATATTCACTATTTCAGTGACAGGAATTAAAACTTTAGAGTTATTAAACCAACCTCCTAAATCAATATTCATACCAGAAGTTGATCTGAGGTCAAGACTTTGAGAATTAACTTGATTATAATTTCGAATTCTTCTCTGATAGGTTAGCCCCCTGTCCTTAGCAATTTCAAGAACTTGCTTAGGAGGAGGCTCCTCGCTAAAAAGTTTAACCAAGACATCAGTTTCTTGACCAAAATTATTAGTGCTATACAAAGATGTGAAAGGTATGACGGGTTGACTATTTCCCTTGACCTCTTCCCAATTCTCTTGCGATAGATGATATTCTTTACCAACCACATTTATTTGATTATTTGTCTTAAGCATCTCATGATGCATGATTCTCTTGATACTAGGACACATAGCTTCTTCATGAACCTCATCACAGGCCCTACAGTAAGGCGAGGTATCCTCCACAATATTATTAGTTTCGAGAGGATTGGGAAGCCTCTGCTCACTGGTTTGACCTTTTTATGCCAAATATTTTGATTATTATTATTACCCTGACCCCTAAATTGATGATTTTGCATTTGAGCTCTTTCCATTTGAATCAACCTAGATTGTAATGTAGTTATTTCCTGAGCATGATCAATAATCATCCTAGCTTGATTTAACTCCATATTTTCCAACTTCTTAAGCAGTTTTTGCATAGGTTCTTCTTCTGATTCTTTTTCCTTTCCTTTAGGTTCTTTTAATTTAAAACTAGATCTATCAAACCCAGGGATTTCATATTTGCCAGAAGCCTTCTTATCTTTTTACAACTCTTCAACAGTGATTTGACAAGCCTTGTAGTCACCAGGTATGGTCCTTCTTAGCTCATAAGAAGTGTCAGGATTGAAAGCATCGAGATAATATTCTAGAAGCATTTTCTCAATTGGTTTGTAATCAGTAGATATTTCTTTAAGCATACCATTAAACCTTTTATTAAATTCTTCACACGTCTCATTTTCTTTCTTTTTAATGGCGCTAATGGCTTTTGCTAGAAATTGATATTCTTTCTTATCACCAAATATATCTCTAAAAGAATTAAGGAGGGAATTAAGTAAATCAATGTTATGATTAGGCCTATCCCTAAACCAGTCCATAGCATCTTGCTCAAGGGTCAAGACGAAGCATTTCATTTGCACATCCTCATAATTATGAGCATTAGCGAATTAAGCCCACCAAGTATGAAAAGAATATAAATGATTTTTAACAGTGATTGCATTATTTCCTTGGAAAGCGGGCAACTTGTCTATACTAGTATTAGGAAGGTTATGGGGATAACCCTGGATGTTAGCAAAGTTAAGAGGCTCATAGATATCCATGATGTCTAGAATGGGAGAATTCAAGAAGAGTGAATGGACGTCATAGAGAGCTTCTTGGTCGAGATTGTGAAGGACTGTACGAGAAGAGAGCTTATGTAATCTAGCTCTGAGAACCCTTTCAGGATCCGGAGCAGGATTAGCCAATCTACTTGGGTTCCTTCTAGTACACGCCCCTGTAGAAGATGAAGGAATTAGAGTCGCCACCCAGACAAAAATCTAACTTAGACACAGAAGATGATATGATGAAAAATGAGATGAATACGAATGGGTGAAAATGAAAGTATCAAATGATGAGAAGAGATGAGAGGACCAAGGATGGCGCCATAAAATGTTGTCGCACAAAGTGTCCAGACACTCCATTTAAACTCTCTCCTAGACAAGTCAAGGGGGTAGTCCCTAAGATGAATGAATGAAGATAGCCTATGGAACACAAGCTCTAAGAGACTTAAAGATGAACAACTTGATCAATGTGAAACAAATCTTCGTTAACCGAGATTGATAGATCTAGCAATTAAGATAAGTAAAACACAATAACAAGATAGAAAGGATTTTAGACCAGTGCCTTTATATTCAATTAACCATAAACTAAATGAGAACAAGTTATCCAGAACAATTTATAAATGTGATGAAAGTGAGCAATTTATCCTTGGCCTACATAAGCCTCAAAAATAAAATAATGTTCTAGTAATTCAACTTTTGGTGACAAGCCCACCAAACTAACTCATAAATGAAAAGGTAAGCCTCTCGAGAGGTCAAATAATAATCGATCCATGTCATAGGGCCCTCTAGGAGGCCTAGTGAGGTCCTTGGGTGCCACAATGAAGAATAGGACCCTCAAAAGCAGTGGTCAAGGAGTTGGCCCCTTATAATAACCTGTGGTGCTCCAAATGACATGTGGGGGCACATAAGTGTCCTCATGGGTCTCCAAACAAATCGAAGATGCTTGTAGATCGCCTGCAAGGGCTAGGATGATGGTGTAGGTGATGCCACATCATCATGCAAGTCTTGGATCATCTGCCAAGTGTATGGTGTAGATTTGGGTCCAACTGGGCATGATGGACTAGGTACATCCTCCTCGTCCAATAAGTGAACCACGAGCAATCTCTGAATGGTTGTGGGAATGCATGGAGTGCAATTTGTTGCTGCAGAGGCCCATGGCTCTCAACGCTCACCCTACATGTGCCAATATAGCCCTCTGGAGGATTAAGACCCTGTATAGGGAGACCAAACCCAAGATGGAAACCATCTGCAATCCTGCATAGGATCCAATGTATCTAGTAGCCTTCCACTACAACAAGTCATTAGAGAAATCGAATAAATGAGCTTACCAAATCATGGACCACAGATGGGGACTTCATAATGGTCTGGCCTTCCATAATGGGCTTCGGGATGTGCCAATGTCTCCTAAACTCCGAATGGGTTTAACCAATAATCCTATTAGGTTGTTTCTACTTCTAAAGGGGATGATTTATTCAAGGTACATCCCTAAAAAGGTGGTGTCATGTGACAAATAGGTGAATGAAATAAGGGATGAGAAAGGGCAACCCTGGGTCACATGCTGGGGCACAAGGGTAGCTAATAAGAGGGAAGCCCACACTTGGGTTTATAATGCGCAGGAGGGAGCAATTGTGGTACATGAGGTGCCCCGGCCTTGATTTTTCGACCCTTCTCTATATGTTTTTTGCCTTTTTATGATTTTCTTTGATTAACTGCTCGGGACTCAAAAGGGTAAGAGCATGGTGTATAAGATATAGCAGTGGATACCCCCCTTTTTAAGATGGGGCAGTTCATTGCACACCAGGGGTTGGGACATTCATGGGTTCCTATATGATGAAGGAGGCTGATAAAACCTGTAGGAACCAGGGTGATGGCCATGATGATGGGGTAGAGCTCATGTATTGGCTTTTACCCACGTGCTAAATGTGTTTGTCCCAGCCATCCTTCACATTTTGTGGTACATTTTCCTGTTGAATGTGGCCATATATGTTTTTGTCTTTGTTTTTAGCTGCATCAACCTTCGGGCTTCATTCTAGGCCATGACCCAAGGTGTGGGTGAGGGGAAGGGACACGCTAACCCTATGTGGACCAGTAGAGGAATGCAGACCCAAGTGGGAGAAATGATGGATGGGGTAATAATCAGTGGAAAAGGGGGTAATATAAGCGGATAAGGAAGCGAGACCAGGCAACCAAAATCGGGGTTTCCCATGAAATACCATCCCTAGAGCCAAATGGTCAGTAAAAGAGATCCCACGGGACTATAAACCAAGATTAATACCCAAAAGGGGTCTAGGGGACAAATCACAGACCTAACCCATTATTTCTACCGAATCTCTCCATTAATCCATGCCTAGAAGTGTCCATGATAAGAAAACTACAATACTCAATTTCCAAATAACAAGGCATACCTTTAGGTTCGGGAAACCCACCTTCAAACATACGATCATGGCAGATTGGTGAGGGACCACATGGCTGTCTCAAGTGGCAAAGAAATGGCACAATGAGCAAGCTGGTGGTTGTAAGGGACTGTTGGCTGCCAGCTGAGGACCATCTTGAAGAAAAAATTTCTCCTAGGGATATTACCCTCAAAATGGTGGGTAACATCTGGCTCCAACTAGGGCGTTACCTCTTGAAAAAGTGGGCGAAGCTACTCAAATGGGAGGTCACAAGAACTCCAGCAATTTCTTGGTTACCGTAGACCTGTCACCTACACATATAATAGATGGAAAAACATAGGGCAACATGCTTTTGCAGTATCTCATGATCACACATGCTAATCTGTTAGGCCATAAAACCAACTGAAAATAAAATATGCACTTATCTACCATGAGAAATATCATATGATGTTATTCCTAAAGCAGAAATCAATATGCAATGCATCCTACTCTACCATGCATATGATACAATGTCAAGTCTCAAGGAAGAGGGTGATACGACTTAATTTGACCGGCTCGGGCCAAAGTTCGTCATTAAGTTTGGCAATGTAGTAATAGTCATCTCCAACATTTCCATGTATCCTGACGGGTATGGGATCTTTATCAACCAAGACCAAGTCCCCAACCTTATATTGTTTCTTAGGCTTCCACTTTTTGCTTGTTTGAGAGATAGGTTGCTTGAGATTCAGATTTTCTAGGTAGGGAGAATATGGAAAAGTTTCTCAATTTTACATGTTTCATAATACGGTCCAGGCTTGACCACATGTGGTAAGTAAATAGGTTCCCTATAGAGGATAAAAGGGATGTTGTTGATCTAAAGATGATCTGAGGTTGTCATTGATGTCAACCGAAGCAGCAGCAAGGATGACCCTGAACTTCCATGGCACATTGAGAATCATCATTCATGATTTCTTGTCTCATAACCATTATAGGAATACTCTACTCAAAAATATATTTCTATCGGTATATAGCTCTCCTCGTAATTCCTCACGGTTTGTAAGTTATTCAAGATTGAAGTTAGTAACCCCAATTAGTGGGCTAAAACCCCATGGGGTTGTGGCATGGAATTTATCATTGATTTTGGTCATTGAATAGTCAGCAATTAATAATTGTTTAAGCTCCTAAAATCCCTCCAACGTTCTCTATAGAAGTCCCTCTCAACTCTATAAAAAGAAATCTCATATATCCTCCAAAAGTAGTGATTGTGGCATTTCCGCTATAACTTTATTTCTGCAAAGTCTTAGATGCTAAAATTAAAATCCATTTGAGCCGAAATCCTGATGAACGTTGTGATCAAATTTAAGATCTTAGTTCTCTATATTTTCGGAGATATGATCTGTGGAAGTTATGGTTTTTGCAGGCTCCCGAATTTCATCTCAACGAGGTGACCTTGGGAAAATCATCATAACTCTCTCTAAGAAGCGGATGGGAATTCTGTAAAAAGTAGTAGATAATGCACAGGTTGTAATTTTCTGTGTATCAATTTCATAGCCGAAGGAGGAAACAGTGACACGTGGCACGCCGTACAAGTTCGCTCTACTGAATTAGTCCATAATTAGGTCATTGTGAGAGATTGGGCATAACTTTGTCTTGAAGTATCCCAATTGGGTCAGACCTATGGCACTGAAAAGAAGACTCAGAGAGCTACTACAGGACCGAAGATCACATATTGGGGATCTGAAATCACAGAGATACATCAGATTCAATATCGTGCTCCTAGAAGGCAAGAAAAAAATTTAGATCAAGTGTTGTCAAGGGGTGCAAAGGACCAGACTTTCTAGGGCAGCAAAGAGCAAGGTGCAGCGAAATGATGCAACAGAGGTAAGATCCAGATAAGTATCTTCTGTATATGCATGTTCATCTCTTAATTGCATTAGGTTCTTTGTATTCTAATTTGTTGTTTTTGTTTAGCACTGACATATGCTCTGCAGGATGAGGTAAGTTTTGCTATTATCATGTCATAGGTAGAAGACTTTTTGCAGGTATTATATATTCATCAAGAGAAGACCCAATGCATAATCTAATGTTCTGAAGAGTGAGAAAAGGTAGCATGACAAGAGCAACAATCAAAGTGCAGAACAGCAGCAAGAAGTTCACCACATGAAATCTTCAATTGGGCAGCACTGCATACAGTCATTGTAAAAGTATCATTGTACAGAGTCATTGTAAAAACATCATTGTAAAAGTTGCACAAGTGTCTATTTGCCAAGAGTTGAAGAGAAAATGTCGGAAGGTCTAGGATCATCATTAGGTGGTTGTGTCATAGTTGGGGTTACGGTCTAATGTGTCTTCTTCTTCTACATCATTCAATATCATTGTAAAGTGGACCATTTTCCCTAGTATGGGAGTCCATTCTTCTTTTATTCTTCTATAGGGTGGTAGGGTGGTGCTAGGCTGGTGCATGAAGTCACCAACAGGTTCAAGCCTGTGAAAAATTCAGGGTGGTAGGGTGATACTAGGCTGGTGCATGAAGTCACCAACAGGTTCAAGCCTGTGAAAACTTCAGGGTGGTAGGGTGGTGCTAGGTTGGTGCATGAAGTCACCAACAGGTTCAAGCCTGTGAAAAATTCAGGGTGGGAGGGTGGTGCTAGGGTGAATTGTAGCTCATTGGGTGTTGGGGCATCCATTCAATTGACTACTAAAGAATCTCGGGAGTTGGAGCATCCATCCAGTGGAAGCTGGAGAAGAATGCTTTTCTAGATTCTAGGAAGTTGGAGCTTTCTTTTCAATTGGAGTTGAAGATTAAAAAATTATTAGAAAAGCGTTCAGGTGGTTTTTGTCCCAGAGGGAGTTTCCACCTTAAAACTGTGTGCATTTGTGTTCCTTTTTGTTTACTGTTATCATTGTACAAACATTGATAATAATTGAAGTTTAACTAATGCTCTGAAAGATTAATAATAATACTAATTGAAAGGAATACTGATTCACCCCCACCCACCCCCCTTCAGTATTTCCTACAATTGGTATCAGAGCTTGGTTCCTTCAATAGCAGTTTAACAACTGGAAGGAGATCATGGAGCATACCAAGAATGGTGCACCTCTGTTCAATGAAAATAATTATGCACTTTAGAAAAGAAGAATGGAGATCTATCTCTTGGTGCAAAGTTATGAAGTATGGGACACTGTTCAAAATGGATTTACACCAACCGCGAATGAACAAGGTAAGAAGAATTTGGTAAATGATGCAAAAGCAAAGAATATTATTATCAGTGGACTTATTGAATCGGCTTATCATAAGGTGTTGGGTTGTAAAACCACCAAAAATGTATGGGACAAGCTTGAGAATATATATGCAGGTGACTCAAATGTCAAAGAAGCAAAGCTTCAAATCTATAGAGCAAAATTTGAGCAACTCAGAATGAAAGAAGATGACAATACTTCTGACACGTTGATGAAATAACCAACACTCTGGAAGGATTGGGAGAGCCTGTTGATGAGAAGAATATTATACGAAAGATTCTTAAAACGTTACCAGGAAGATTCAACCCAAGGGTATCGGTCTTAGACCACATTGCAAATATGGCCAAACTCAACAAAGAGGAATTACATGGAGTTCTCATAACATATGAAATGAGACTTGATGAAGAAGAGGGTACTTCGCATCTTGAAACTGCGTTTGCTGCATCTAAGAAAACCAATAAGGACAAACAACCTTCAAAGGCAAAGCCCTGCACCTGCAAGTGTGAAAAAACAGAAGATGATGAAGAAGGTTTTTCAGATGGAGAATATGCTTACTTTATGAGAAAACTAAATATTGGTAAGGGAAAATTCAAAGGTAAACCTCCATTGATATGTTTCGGTTGTTGTGAGGTTGGGCATTTCGCAACAAAATGTCCGAACAGAAGTGATGGAAACTCAAAAGGAAATAAAGTCTTTAAGAAATTCAACAAGCAAGGCAAGAAGAAAGGATTCGAAAGGAACTTTTTCTCTAAAGAAGATAACTCATCATTCGATGAAGACAGTGACAGTGAAGAAGAAGCCATTGAGAGAGTATTGTTTATGGCCAAGCACAATAAACAAGAGGTATCAAACAACGAAGAAGAAGGGTTGACCATAGAAGAATTTCCTAAGGAAGCAATCAAGCTTATAAAAGAGCTCAAGGTTGAGAAGATCCGTTCCAATACTCTTGAAGAACAAGTTCAAGGTCTCAAAATTGAAATTGAAGAACACATTTGTATTGAATAGTCACTTCAAAAGAAGTTGGAAGAAGGCAACCGAGAAAGGGAAGCATTAGAAGCCGAAGTAGTCTCGCTGCGTAAGGAAGTGAAGAAGGGAAACACTGTCCAAAACTATGCCAACAGCTCAAGGGTGTTGGAAGAACTCATCAACAATCAACAATCTTACAACGACAGAACTGGCCTCAGTTACAAAGAAACAGAAGCAAGACCTTCTACAACAAAATACAATGAACCTATGAGATCTGACAGGCACATAAACTTCATTGGAAAAGATTCGCAAGAACAGCCTTGGACGACAATTCCCCAACGAAGGTTTCCATCCAAGTACCAACATATTTTTCGTGGCTATTTTTATTCATGTGGAAAATTTGGTCATAAAGCTATAGAATGTCGCACGTACCCTAGGAACCAATACAATTCCAGAAGATTTGTCAAATATGAACCTCCCAGGGCTCAACGAAACATCAATAGATTTGAAAATTTAAGAAATAATATTAAATGTTACAAATGTCGAAACTTTGGACACATAGCTAGACACTGCAAACTTGAAAATCCTCCAGAAGAATCTTCGAAGCCACAAAATGAACAAACATGGAAGAAGAAGAAGATTGATAATTGTGCTCTCGCTCTCAAGGCTCAAAACAACAAAGATGTGTGGTATGTTGATAGTGGTTGCTCAACACATATGACTGGAGATAGAAAGAAATTTGTATCTCTGAAAGAGAAGGATGGAACCGTGTCTTTTGGAAATGATGGATCTTCAAATGTTATAGGATCAGGTACCGTCAATCTTGAAAGCAAAGATGCTCTAGCCAAGAATGTTCTATTGGTTGAAATCATGAATCACAATCTACTCAGTGTTGGACAAATGTGTGATCAAGGACACACAATGCTATTCAACTCCACAAAATGTGAAATCAAGAAAGGCAGGTATGATAAAATTGTGGCTGTAACAAGTCGAGCTCCAAACGACATATGTTCTGGATGAAGCAACTAAAGCATGTCTACTAGCTAAAGAAGATGAAAGCTGGTTATGGCACAAACAAATGGGTCACATAAACTTTAACAATCCTGTCAGGGTAAGCAAAAAGGAAGCAGTACGAGAAATGCCAAAAATCTCAAAACCTTCCAACACACTATGTGAGGCCTGTCAGCGCGGCAAGCAGACAATTCGGATTTAAAACAAAAGAACACTTTGCATCACATCCATTGGAATTGATACATACTGATCTATGTGGTCCTATGAGACCAAAAGGCTTAGATGGAGAATTATATTTCATGTTAATGATAGATGACTATACCAGGATGACAGCCGTCAATTTCCTAAAGAAAAAATCTGAAGCATTTGAGTGCTTTAAGATCTACAAGGAGTTGGTCGAAAATGAAATTGATTTGAAAATAAAGTGTCTAAGATCAGAGAATGGCGGAGAATTCACTTCCAAATTATTTCAGCAATACTGTGATGAAAATGGAATAAAAAGACAATTTTCAACAGCACGAACACCTCAGCAAAATGGAGTTGCTGAAAGAAAGAGCAGAATCGTACAGGAAATGGGTAGAACAATGTTGAAGGACTCAAAATTGGATGAAAAATTTTGGGTTCAAGCAATTGATACGGCAGTCTTCATTATCAACAAAAGTCTTCTTAGAAATAATTGCAACAAGACCCCATATGAATTATGGAAAGGAAAACCGGCTAATGTAAAATATTTTAGAATCTTCGGAAGCAAATGTTATATCAAAAGAGAAGATCAAAAGTTGGGTAAGTTTGAATCACGTGTTGACCAAGGTATCTTTGTTGGTTACTCACGCAATAGAAAGGCCTATAATTGCTTAATCTAAGACAAAAATAGATAGTGGAGAGCATAAATGTTACATTTGACGAAGATGGTGTTCTAACGAATAATGATGAGGATCTAGAATCTTTGAAACTTGAGACAGAGACTGAAAAAGGTACAGAGAAAAATCTAGAACAAGAAGCAACTATCAACCAGGAAGAAGTAAATAATGATTAACAAGATATATAGGAACAACAACAAGAAGCTCCTCCAAAGAGAACAAAAGAATGGATTCAAAAGAACCACCCATCAAATCAAATCATTGGTGACATAAATGAAGGAATTCGAATAAGAAAAGGTCGACAGCTTCGTTCATCAAAACAACTCACACTGCTTTTCTAGCAACCTTTGAGCCTAGTAGTTTTGAGGAAGCCAGCCAGAATGAACATTGGGTAGCAACTATGAATGAAGAATTGGATCAAATCGAGAAGAATAACACCTGGGAATTAGTTCCACGACCAAAAGATAAAAATGTCAATGGGACTAAATGGGTGTTCAGTAGCAAATTGAATGAAGATGGACAGGTTAGCAAAAACAAAGCAAGATTGGTTTGCAAAGGCTATGCACAAGTGGAAGGAATTGATTTCGACGAAAGATTTGCACCAGTTGCCAGAATGGAAGCCATCCGAATGTTTCTCGCCTATGCATGTTCAAGAAAAATAAAAGTCTACCAAATGGATGTTAAATCAACATTTCTGAATGACGAATTAGAAGAAGTTTACATCGAACAACCTGAAGGTTTTCTACTATCAGAAAAGAAGACTATGTTTGCAGGTTAAAGAAGGCTCTAGATGGTCTCAAGCAGGCTCCCAGAGTATGGTATTCTCATCTTGATGGATATCTATGTTAACAAGGGTTCAAGAAAGGTATTGTTGATAGCAATCTTTACGTACAAATAGATAAAGATAATTTAACAATCGTTGAGGTATATGTGGATGATATAATCTTTGGTAGAAATGATGATCGACTAAGTAATAACTTTGCTACAAATATGCAAAGTGAGTTCGAGATGTCTTTACTTGGTGAGTTGACATACTTCTTAGGGCTTCAAATATCTCAGCAAGAGAAAGGAATATTTATATGTCAAGCCAAGTACATCAAAGAAATGCTCAAGAAATTCAAAATGGAAGATTGCAAACCCGTCCTTACTCTGATGGTAACAAGTTGCAAATTGAGCATAGACAACTCATCTAAGGATGTGGATCAGAGGTTGTACAGATCTATGATTGGTAGTCTTCTATATGTAACAGCCTCCCAACCAGATGTTATGAAAGCAGTTGGAGAAGTAGAAAGATTCCAAGCAACACCAAAAGAATCACATATTATTGTCGTCAAAAGAATTCTTCGATATCTAAAGGGCACAATAAAATATGGCTTGTGGTATCCCAAGGGAAACAATCTCATTATTCAAGCTTTTACAAATGCAGATTGGGCAGGAAGCATTGATAACCATAAGAGTACTAGTGGAGAAGCATTCTATCTAGGTGGTTGTCTCGTATCATGGTTGAGCAAAAAGCAAACCTCAATCTTGTTATCTACAGTGGAAGCAGAATACATTGCAGCAGCAGCTTGTTCTACTCAAGTCCTTTGGATGAAACAAACTTTGCAAGATATTCAAGTACAATTCAGTGAGTCTATTCCCATCTTCTGTGATAATACCAGTGCCATCAGCATCTCCAAGAACCCTGACATGCATTCAAAAACAAAACACATTTTGATCAAATATCATTTTGTTAGAGAACAAGTCATTGAAAAGAATATCAAACTTGAATATGTTGGTACAGAAGAACAAATCGTTGATATCTTCACTAAACCTTTACCTCGTGAAGCATTTGAATATCTTTGCCAGAAGCTTGGGATTCTCCCAAGTTCTCATTAGATTTCCCTTATACAGAAAATAAAGGGGGAGTGGAAGTGTGTACAGGTCCACAGGATGGTTGTGTGTCAAGGGGAGTTACCCTTTGCCATTGATGTCAAAGGGGAGAGATGGCAATAGGAAGAGGTGCTCTGATCGCAGGGGGAGTACTTGTGTTGCCATCAATGCCAAAGGGGGAGATTGTTGATTTAAAGATGATCTAAGGTTGTCATTGATGTCAACCCAAGCAGCACCAAGGATGACCCTGAACTTCCATGGCACATTGGGCATCATCATTCATGGTTTCTCGTCTCATAACCATTATAGGAATACTCTACTCAAAAATATATTTCTATTGGTATATAGCTCTCCTCGTAATTCCTCACAGTTTGTAAGTTATTCAAGATTGAAGTTAGTAACCTGATTTGTGGTCTAAAACCCCATGGAGTTGTGGCATGGCATTTATCATTGATTTTGGTCATTAAATAGTCAATAATTAATAATTTTTTAAGCTCCTAAAATCCCTCCAACATTCTCTATAGAAGCCCCTCTCAACTCTATAAAAAGAAATCTCATATATCATCCAAAAGTGGTGATCGTGGCATTTTTGCTATAACTTTATTTCTTAGATGCCGAAACTAAAACCCATTTGAGCCTAAATCCTAATGAACGTCGTGACCGAATTTCAAATCTTCGTTCACTATAGTTTCGGAGATATGATCTGTGGAAGTTAGGGTTTTTGCAGACTCCCGAATTTCATCTCAACGAGGTGACCTTGGGAAAATCGTCATAACTCTCTCTCTGAGAAGCAGATTGGAAATCTATAAAAAGTGGAGGATAGTGCATGGACTGTACTTTTCTGTGTATCAATTTCAGAGCCGAAGGAGGAAACAGTAACATGTGGCATGTTGTACAAGTTCGTTCTACTGAACTAGTCCATAATTAGGTCATTGTGAGAAATTGGGCATAACTTTGCCCTGAAGAATCCAAATCAGGTCAGATCTATGGCATTGGAAAGAAGACTCAGAGGGCTACTACAGGACCAAAGATCACATATTGGGGATCTGAAATCACAGAGATACATCAGATTCAATATCGTGCTCCTAGAAGGCAAGAAAAAAACTAGATCAAGTGTTGTCAAGGGGTGCAAAGGACCAGACTTTCTAGGGCAACAAAGAGCAAGGTGCAGCAAAATGATGCAATAGAGGTAAGATCCAGGTAAGTATCTTCTGTATATGCATGTTCATCTCTTAATTTCATTAGGTTCTTTGTATTCTAATTTGTTGTTTTTGTTTAGCACTAACATATGCTCTATAGGATGAGATAAGTTTTACTATTATCATGTCATGGGTATTTCCTTGAAGACTTTTTGCAAGTATTATATACTCATCAAGAGAAAACTCAATGCATAATCTAATGTTTTGAAGAGTGAGAAAGGGTAGCATGATAAGAGCAGAAATCAAGGTGCAGAACAGTAGCAAGAAGTTCACCACATGAAGTCTTCAAGTGGGCAGCACTGCGTACAGTCATTGTAAAAGTATCATTGTACAAAGTCATTGTAAAAGCATCATTGTAAAAGTTGTACAAGTGCCTACCTGCCAAGAGTTGAAGAGGCAGTGTCGGGAGGTCTAGGATCATCATTAGGTGGTTGTGTCATAGTTGGGGTTGTTAGTGTCAGTATGTGCATACTGCCATCAGTGATCAAAACTCCTCTTTTCATATTCATATTAGGGTCTCGCTCAGAAATTTTTGTCATCCTACCTAGGTCCTCATTCAAAAATTTACTCATTGATGGTAGCCCTAGTCAAAAAACCTCACTCACCTACACTCCATCTACCTCCCTTGAACTTTTCCCATGAACTCCTGGTTATGTTACCCTCCATTCCCTAACTGCCATGTCATCTCCCGCATCCATGTCATCCATTTGTCTCTTGATCAGTTGAAACTATGCTTTTTCCTATACACTACATTGACTTCAAACATTGTTTCCAAACCAATGAGGACTAATTTTCAGAAATTGAAAGAGGTTTTTTCTGCCAACATCCTTATGTACAAAAACCTCTCAGTTTTCTAACAGTTATTATGGTTTGGGATATACAGATGACGCTTTGCAGACATATTTTCCCAAATTTTCTTGTTTAATCACACTTTTGCAGAACATATTGTGGCCAATCAGAGATGACTCTTGAGAAACTGGAAGAGGTTTATGTTCCTAATATGCCAAAGTACAATAACCTACTTCATATTTTACACAACGATTATAAAATGAGAGATACATGTACATCTTTACAACCTATTTTTCGGACTGTGCAAAGCCTGTTTCAGCCACCTTTTTGCAGAGAATATTGGGAACAGCTGGAGCTGAAATGTTGGAAACTGAGAGAGGTTTATCTCAAGAGTATATTTATCTACAATAACCTCTCTCACTTTTTACAGATCTATCTCCGATTGAGATATACAAAAGGATGACTGGACCCTATTTTCCAAGATTTTGAGAGGAAAATGTTCAAAGACAATTAGCCACCTCATCAACTAAGAGTTGCAATCAAATTCTAATTTCTCTTCCTTGTCAATAGAAATACATAATGATAGTGCCAAGTAGATACATTAGTTTTGAATGTCCTACATTTCATTTCTATTTGTGTAAAACAGTTTAGGATATTTGTAAAAATATCTTGAGATTTTTATCAAGATATTTTAGTCTAGAATTTGTATAAACACTTCATCATTTGAAGTAAGAAAGGGTTGGACTCTCTTGGATGTTATAATAGCTTTCAGACTTTGGCATGGAATATATTGGATGAAGTTGCAACTATTTTGGTGGAATTCATGTGGCATGGTATTTTGATCTTGTTTCTTCTTCAGTTTCATATGTGTGAATGTTTTGTTCCTTTTATGATCCATTTCACTCTAATTGTGTTTGATTTTCAAGGTGTGATAAGCAGAATTCATCTTTGTATGCTCTGTTTTGGGAAAATCGTCATATATTGTTTCATTTCTTCAATTTAAAAAGAATTCATGACCCTCGTACTCTTTTTAGAATCTCACTAGTCTAAACCATCTCATCACTATACTACAAAGTTTAAAGTACCTTGCCTACCTTGCCCCATTAGATGTCTACAATTCAGATTCACTTTGCCCTAACCTAGTTCATTCTCTGACCTAATTCACTCATCCTTGTGACTACCCAACCAAAATCAAATCAAACAACCCTCTACACTTTACATCTAGCTTAAAACCCTAATCGATCCAGCCCTCTTGGCTGTGATCCTTTGGAGAGAGCCCTCTCCGACTTGGTAGGGCTAGCTACCAAGTCAAAAGATTGGTCTATGGTTACCTCAGCTGGACTCTTTCTCAGCCTTGGAGATCCGGAGGAGTGACAACAGGGGTTATGGTCTAGCGTGTCTTCTTCTTCTACATCATTCTATATCATTGTAAAGTGGACCATTTTCCCTGATACGGGAGTCCATTCTTCTTTTATTCTTCTATAGGGTGGTAGGGTGGTGCTAGGCTGGTGCATGAAGTCACCAACAGTTTCAAGCCTGTGAAAACTTCCGGGTGGTAGGGTGGTGCTAGGGTGAATTGTAGCTCATTGGGTGTTGGGGCATAAGTTCAATTGACTACTGAAGAATCTTGGGCGTTGGAGCATCCATCCAGTGGGAGTTGGAGAAGAATGATTTCTAGATTCTAGGAAGTTGGAGCTTTCTTTTCAATTGGAGTTGAAGATTAAAGACTTATTAGAAAAACATTCAGGCGGTTTTTGTCCCGGGGGGTTTCCACCTTCAAAACTTTGTGCATTTGTGTTACTTTTCGTTTACTGCTATTATTGTACAAACACTGATAATAATTGAAGATTAACTATGCTCTGAAAGATTAATAATAATACTAATTGAAAGGAATAATGATTCACCCCCCCTCAATATTTCCAACAATCGGATTGTGGGATGGTTGCGTATGATAGGTACATTTGAACATGCCTCCCAATGATAGCTCTCAAGTTTCGAGATAACAACATCCTCAACACATCAAAAATATCAATAACAATTACATCCATGAGGAGGGATATATCGGGATTCCTTCCACAGGCTTAGAATTAAAACCACACGCCCTTTTATATGGCTAAGTGATGTTGAAACCCAATCGCTTCATAACATACAAAGGCATGGTATTGGCGAAAGCACCCAAGTCTAACATATAATTGTGCAAGAAGAGGTCATTGACAGCCAAAGTAAGCAAGAAAGGTTTGTGCCTAGGGTTTCAGTCAAGAATATGAATTTTTGCAATTCTTCCAATAGTTCTTCCTCTTGAATCCCCCAGGACTTCTTAAGTTGTTGTTGCTTCTCGAGAAGCTTAGCAATCTCCTTTAAGGGAACAGGTATAGTCATCTTTCCTACGAGAGCCCCGATGTCGGTGTCGAGTTTAATTTCCTTCCCCTTATCCTTCTTCTTGACGTATTCTTTCCTAGGAGGATCCTTTTTTGGATTGGCTTTTGTTGGGGGATCCTTCTTGGGAGGAATTTTGGGGATGGATTGTTTAGGTGGAGGTTGCTTAGGAGATGGCTATTCCTTAGGTGATTCATCAAGAGGTGAGGGGTCTTTACACTTTTCCTTTCGGGAATATTGAACCTCTTTGAATCTTCCCTGGCTATCAAAGTTAAGAATTGATTCTTCCTTTTCCTCCTTATGGGTGACCTCACTAATGGGAGGATGTGTGTATGACCCTCCCAACAAAATGTTGAAGACGTAAGATTCTACAAGGTTGGCTTGCTGATCAGTTTGTTCATCTTCACTTTCATCCCCCCTCACTTTCCTCATCCTCAGATAAAGAGTCTGGCTCAACGACATTAGTTGGAGCCAACATGTTTGGGATTTGAGAAGAGCTCGACCTATCTTCTTCAATTTGCTTTTTGGTAAAAGGATTTCCTTTAGGGATATAACTCGACTTTTGGGCCCTTTCTAAGGCGATGATTTTGTTCTCGGCGGTGATTTTGTTCATGATAACCCTGTCAGGTGCATTGGATTCTTCAGTGAACTATTCCATCCTTTTGAGAATGGCAAGGAGAGTTTCCTCATGTTGATCTTTGGACTTCTCCTTCTTGATTTCAACCTTAGCCCTAGGGTTGTCGTTGATATCAACCTTTGAGATTCGTATATTTTCTTCAACGTCCATTGTGATTTCTTTAGCCTTAGCCAAAGTGGACGGTTTCTTATCCCTCAACACATGCATGAGGTGACCACCCATTGCCTTTATGAATTTGTCAACAATGTTGGCTTGAGATGGCTTCAAATGATCAGGTATATCTTTGACCACCCTGTCAAACTTTTGAATAAACTCTCGCACATCTTCCCTTCCCTTGGTTATTTGGTAAAAAAAATTAATGTTGAAGGTCCCTTGGGCATTAGATGACCACCTTTCCATGAATAGGTCCTCAAATTCATCAGAGTCTTTTATGCATCGAGGGGGAAGGTTAATGTACCAATATTTCGCTTGTCCCTCAAGTGATAAGGAAAAAAGCATCATGATCCTATCTAGGGGACATTTGCCAGTAAAATTCTTCAATAAAGCCATGGGCAATCCAAGTAGCATCCCCTTTGCATTTGGGTAACCATCGATTAAATTTTTCAGGTAATGGCTTGGGATCATTACTTAATTTCAAAGGGTAAAAGGCACTAACCAAGTGTCTTTCACTTTTGGTCATCTTGGGTTGATCATTTTCAGAGTCGATGCTTGAACTAGATGGCATCATTGGGGGTGTATCACTGACATTCTCAAATTCAGGGAAAAGGGCGGTTCCAACGGGCGATAGAGTTCACTCTCCCCTTTTCTCAGCAACCCTAGTTAAAGGAGGAATGTTGTCGCCCTCAAGTAAACTAGGGGATTGGACAATGAATGGAGTCACCAGAGGAATATTTTATAAATGTCGTCAATGAATCAATTCCTCAATGATTCCCTAGGGAGGTAGACCTGCTTCCTCCACGGCAACAATGCCAAAATATTACAGCTCAAACTAGCAGGGGACCTAAGGGGGATCCCTAAAGGGAAAATGTTAGGCCAAGGGCAACAAATGGAGACTTAGCCCATTGTCACCTCAGCGAAAGCTTCCCTCTATTTACGAATTTTCACCGATAGGAGGAGACCCAGTATGTATGGAGTCACCAATGAAGGATAAGTTAATGAGTGGATATGGGTGACCCAAATAAACGCTTTCCCAGAAGAGTTTGAAGGATGGAGCTTGATTGCTTTCTAAGCAAGGTATTATAAGGAAGAGAGGATTTGAGGGTTAGTTTTGTGAGATAAGACTTGTGAAGGAGTTTCCCTATCCCTAAAATCCATATTGCAATTGGTATCCAGGATGTTTTTTGAAGAATGATCTTTCAAATGAATGGGACCACATGGGACCAAGTGGACTCGGTCTAGGGTATGAGAAAAGAATGTAGCAACCAATGATATTCTTACCCTAAACAAGGTGGGGGAAAGATCAAAGAAAGAATTGTTTACTTGAAGATGTTGTTTTGACCCTATGGGTACTAGCCTTGGGGATGGCAAGGCAAGATTTGATCCTAGAGTTAGAGCTTTGCTTTTCTCCCAATTCCACCGTCGGAATGGCTTCAAAATTGGAGGAGAGCTTGAGGAAAGGCCAATGTAGGAGACCCTAAGAGATCGAAATTTTTGGGGGGCTAGCTTATCGGGAAATTGATGCCCTAGGTACCCCAACTTGGCTAGACCTAGAAGGAGATGAAAGAATATGGTTTTTAGTGACCACCCTTGGTAAATCAGTGCCTTGATCTTTCGTAGAATGGAGTCTATGATGAATATGAGTAGGATTTCTTGGTTCCCAGTCAAGGAGGCCTCAAGATCACTTCGCTAGCCTTCTAGGTCAAGAAAAAGCAACCTTGCAGCTTTTATACTTCGATGTCCAAAGGAAATGGCTTATCAAGGTCAAATTCTTTGGTAGAATTACCCCTAGAAGATTTAGCTCATAATAGAGACAAATTCCACAATTTTAAACAGTAAATGCATGCAACAATTAACCCTAGAACAATGAAAATCCTAGTCCAACATATATGATAAAAGTAAACAAGAATAACATTAAAAAGCATGCACTTACATGTAACAGAGTATATCCAACCATTCACAATCGACAATAGAAAAGCTCCAAGAGAAGATAGAACAATATCCACACATCAAAACTCATCCATAAAGCTCCAATTCATCCTCTAGAAAAAGTACAAAAATCTCAAGAGAGATAAGATATCATACCCAAATTCATGATGAGAAATGAACTCATCTCACTTGTATTTATACACAACTTAGGAGTTTGAATTAGCCTCCTTGGCCTACATAAGCCCCAAAAATAAAATAATGTTCTAATAACTCAACTTTTGGTGACAAGCCCACCAAACTAGCTCATAAATGAAAAGGTAATCCTCTCGCGAGGTCAAATAATAATTGATCCATGTCGTAGGACCCTCTAGGAGGCCTAGTGAGGTCCTTGGGTGCCACAATGAAGAATAGGACCCTCAAAAGCAGTGGTCAAGGGGTTGATCCCTTGTAATAACCTGTGGTGCTCCAAATGACATGTGGGGGCACATAAGTGTCCTCTTGGGTCTCCAAACAAATCGAAGATGCTTGTAGATCGCCTGCAAGGGCGGGCTAGGATGATGGTGTAGGTGATGCCACATCATCATGCAAGTCCTGGATCATGTGCCAAGTGTATGGTGTAGATTTGGGTCCAATTGGGCATGATGGATCCAGTGCATCCTCCTTGTCCAATAAGTGAACCACCAGTAATCTCTAAATGGCTATGGGAATCCATGGAGTGCAATCTACTGTTGCAGAGGCCCATGGCTCTCAACGCTCACCCTACATGTGCCAATGTAGCCCTCTGGAGGATTAAGACCCCGTATAGGGAGACCAAACCCAAGATGGAAACCATCTGCAATCCTGCATAAGATCCAATGCGTCCCCTAGCATTCCAGTACAAGTCATGCTCTTACCCCTTTGAGCCCCGAGAAATTAAGCATAGGAAATCATAAATAGGAAAAAGGCATATAAAGAAGGGTGGAAAAATCAAGGCAGGGGCACCTCATGTACCACGATTGCTCCCTCCTGCACTTTATAAACCCAAGTGTGGTCTTCCCTCTTATTAGCTACCCTTGTGCCCCAACATGTGACCGAGGGTTGCCCCTTCTCATCCCTATTTCATTCACCTAGTTTTCACATGCCACCACCTTTTGAAGGATGCACCTTGACTATATCATCCCCTTTAGAAGTAGAAACCATCTAATAGGATTATTGGTTAACCCCACTCGAAGTTTAGGAGACATTGGCACATCCCGAAGCCCATTATGGAAGGGCATTCCATTATGAAGTCCCCACCTGTGGTCCATGATTTGAGAAATTGGGTAAATGAGCTTACCAAATCATGGTCCACAAGTGGGGACTTCATAATGGCCCGCCCTTCCATAATGGGCTTCGAGATGCGCCAATGTCTCCTAAACTCCGAATGGGATTAACCAATAATCCTATTAGGTGGTTTCTACTTCTAAAGGGGATGATATAGTCAAGGTACATCTTTCAAAAGGTAGTGGCATGTGACAAATAGGTGAATAAAATAGGGATGAGAATGGTCAGTCCTCGGTCACATGTTGAGGCACAAGGGTAGCTAATAAGAGGGAAGCCCACACTTGGGTTTATAATGTGTAGGAAGGAGCAATCGTGGTACATGAGGTGCCCCGACCTTGATTTTTCCACCCTTTTTTATATGTCTTTTTCCATTTTATGATTTTCTCTGATTAATTGCTCGAGGCTCAAAGAGGTAAGAGCATGATGTATAAGATATATCAATGAATATCCCCCTTTTTAAGGTATGGCGGTTCATTGCCCACTAGATGTTGGGACAATCGTGGGTTCCTATATGATGAAGGAGGCTCATATAACTTGTAGGAACCAAGGTGATGGCCGTAATGATGGAGTAGAGCTCATGTATTGGCTTTTTCCCATGTGCTAAATGTGTTTGTCCCAGTCATCTTTTGCATTTTGTGGTACATTTTCCTGTTGAATGTGGGAATATATGCTTTTATCTTTATTTTTAGTTGCATAAACCTCTGGGCTTCATTCTAGGCCATGACCCAAGCTGTGGGTGAGGGGAAGGGGCATGCTCACCCTATGTGGACCTAGGTGGGAGAAATGATGAATGGGGTAATAATGAGTGGAAAAAGGGGTAATATAAAAGTGAATAAGGGAGCGGGAACACGCAACCAAAATTGGGGTTTTCCATTAAACACCATACCTAGAGCCAAATGGCTGGTAAAAGAGATCCCACGAGACTAGAATCCAAGGTTAATACCCAAAAGGGGTCTAGGGGACAAAGCACAGACCTAACCCATTATTTCCGTTGAATCCCCCCATTAATCCATGCCCAGAAGTGTCCATGATAAGCAAACTACAATACTCAATTTCCAAATGACAAGGAATACCTTTAGGTTCTGGAGGCCCATCTTCAAACATACGATCATGGCAAATGGGTGAGGGACCACATGGTTGGCTCAAGTGGTGGAGAAATGGCACAATGAGCTAGCTGGTGGCCACAAGGGGCTATTGCTTGCCGGCTGAGGACCATCTTGAAAAGAAAAATCTCCTAGGGATATTACCCACAAAATGGCGGGTAACAAGATCATAAGAATAGCTATGCCTATACCCGCCTATAATGATGATATTTTGAAGAATGTTCTACAGTTGATTGAAAAGGGATTTCATGGGTCATATGATATCAAAGATCTCATTTTTGGTAAGAGGCTCAAGATTTTGGAAATTATGGCAAGAGTCAAATCATTTACCATCATGCTTGATCTAGAGTGTCATGATTTTATTCTTCAAATGTTCCAATGCTTCTTCATCAACATCAAAGAACATCATCCAAACATTATTAAAATAAGCTGCAAAATATTTTGTCCTAAATTTTAGGAGAAGATGATGTCATTTTCAAGCAGTTGTGATAAAATTTGTTGGCTATTTGGAGGAAGGAGTAAGTTGTTTCGCCTGCTGCTCATGAGTTCTCAATAAGATTGGTTGAGAAGAATATAAAAGGGTTCAAAAGACAGTTAACTGAAGATGAAATAACTCCAATGAGCTTACAGGTTACAAGTTACTCCAACAAGTGTAAGAACCAAATGAGAAAGAAGTGAACTTGTTCATCGTATCTGTAACCTTGGACACCTATTCATTTTTGCAGATTTAGTAAGGAGCTATTGCAGCCAAATGGTGATGAGGATAACAAAGAAGTTGAAACTATGGACCTTAAGAACAATGCCTTACCTCAAGGAGAGGGTATGACAAGTGATGAAGTGCATCAGGATAACATAAAAGCAGCCTTAGCCATGCAATCTGATCAATCCAATAAGGACTATGAGACCTATGATGACACCCTTGAAAAGTATGGACAATCATGTGAGGCTTTTGGCAGCAGTTCACTTATGCAACCATGTTTGTTGATGATTGAAAATGGTCATTGTGATGAGGAAATACATGAAACACTTAGTGACCAGCAAATTCTTCAACTTTGTGAAGTATGCCAAGAAGATGGCATTCAGGGAATCATGGTGAAGGACCAATTAGAAGGGGTATTTCAAGAGGATGAACTAGATACATTTCTCGTGAGTTATGGAGTTCAAGAGGAATCAAGCAAAAAGAGGGAAGGCATTGATAGTCAATTTCAGTGACTGAAGGGCAAAGAAACAAAAGAAGCAATATGTGGGTAGATGAATAGGACAAAGGAAAAATGAAAGTAGCACAGCATCAACATGTTGGGATCATTCCTTGTGTTGGTATTTATACACAAGGTATCTTTCCACAGTTGCCAAACATTTATTGGGGGTTTATGGACTCCAAAAGAGAAATTGTTGTTGATACTTCCTCTTTCATCAATATACTAGACTGGATAGAGGTTATGAGTTGGTATCCTATTGAGTGGGTAAAGTTTGGGAAGACACTTCTTGCCAAGGGTATAGCACAGCATGAGCCCTTGTATAGTTGGGAAGATAGATTCCCAATTTGGTAATGGGATCCAAGTGGAACATTTCATCATGCGATAAAGCTTGAAAGAGTAGTAGTGTTAATTTATGAAACTAGGGTCAAATTCCACCTTAGACATCTCATATGACAGAGATGATGATTGCATTGAATTCCTCTTTTCAAGAGGACCAAAATAGACCTAAAGATCACCTCATTTGGACAAGCAGAAGTTGGTTTTTGAATTTATGAACCCACTCATGTAAATTGGATTAGGTCAGCCCTATACACATTGGACAAGTCGGCCTCACCATCAAATGGACCCTCATGGAAGCCTATAAATAGAAGTGACCTCAAGCTCCTTTGAACATCATCAGCAAGCATCTTCTCTACTCGTCTGTTTATTTGGCTCGCACAAGTTCGTCGAAAGAAGTTCACTCAGGGTCCAAAGTTTTTGGTCTGAGGCTCAAACGTGTCAAGAGTTTATGTTTTCTGGTCGCACACATGGCTCTGGACAAATTCGAATGCAATCACTTGCTCGTCGTGTTTCAGAGTGTGACTGGGAAGGCACAATCGCTCGCACGTCTGCCTGAAGGGTGCGACTGGTGTCCGAGATCGGATCTGGGCAGATCTTACCATAGTCGCGCACACACAATAGCTAAGGGAGCAACTAGGGCATCATAGTCGCTCGCAGGACAACTTGAAGGGAGCGATCGAGGCTCTGGGACAGATCTGGGTTGATCCGACCATAGCCACACACACATAGTGGCTTAGGAAGCGACTAGGGCATCATAGTCACTTGCATAACATCTTACAGGGAGCGACCGAGGGTTTGAATCTATTCTGCTCCACAATCACATAATCACACTCAAAGTCGCTCACTCACAATGCCTCAGAGAGCGACTGGGAGATCACAATCGCTCGCAGAATTTCTTGATGAATGCAACTAGGGTTCTGAGCTAGGGTTTGATAGTTGACTGGAATTGACCACAAATGTCTAAAGTCTGAAAGTTTTCTCTCTGTTGTACAGTAATTATGGAAGTCTGTCTTTGATTGGTATTGGGTAAATCTCTGTTGAAAGTGTTGGACACCTAATCCTCTAAGGGTTATGGTATGGAAGATAAACAGTCTAAGGGAGTCCAAGAGACCTTGGGATATGAAACCAAGAGTCATATGAATGTAATATAAATGTATATCTCTGTCAATAGAAACACAATTCATTGTCTTATCATTCATGTCTACTGACATTCCATGTGTGTTTAACATGGTATCGGAGTGGACGATTGCTGGCCCTACTCCATTTTGAGCCAATTGTTTTTGTGGTCTTTGTGAATCTAAGCGCTCCTCCTCTATTCTAACTCCTACATGCGCTGCTCAGAAACACCATTATTTTCTTGCTAGCACTGACATATCATTTTGTGTTGCTATGAGTGCTTGTCAGTCCTGCGCTTTGCTTTGCTCCTACTGTGTTAGACCTCTACTATTTTAAGCCTGTCATTCTAGTGCTTTGGTGTTAGCCATATGTCTTGATAGTCCATACATCACCTACCGCGAAGGCGGATGTGGCATATGTGGTTTGTGTCTTGTGGTCTCCTAACGGTTCTTTGGGCATTACTACTAGGCGCTCTATCTACCCTCCTCCATGCAAGTTTTCGTACTACAAATCTCAAAGCTCGACTAAATACTCTCCATGAAGAATTTTTGGGTAGTGTGATGGAACTATAGTGATCTGTATGGCAGACCGAGTAAATGAAATTTCAAGCTTATTCATTAATATTGGACTTGATATCAGCTACAAACTGTTAGGAAAATTGGTTTCTGCATACATCAAGATGTGCGTTAATAAAGCACTTTGAGATTTCTGGCTGAAAGTTGCAGCAAGTGCACTACAACTCCTTGTACAAGATGAAGGTAGCATCCTATTAAATGTGTCTAAGATATCTCAAAAGCGTATTCCTATAATTGTATTGTAAGCAAAGGCGAAAGGGGATATACATCGTTCTCCTCTATCTTGTCTATCACGCTGCATCCAAACTATAATACATTCCCACGCCATAGACGCATTCCCTAGTTCACACAACTTGTAACTCTCATACTAGTTCTTGATTTCTTCTCATATGCCTTCAACAGTGCGTTGGCATTTTATATGGGTTGATGCATGTGGTTCAAACGCATATGGGTTTTGGCTAGCTAATATGGCAATTGATTATATGTTGCGTTGAATTGGTTCGACTTGCCCATATTCTTATTAGATATCAGATGTTTTATTTCCATGCCATGAAGTGTCTTTACATCTGCCCTGAACTTTACATGTGGGGGTGAGCTACCTTCTATGAAGTCTGACTGGAGAACGATGGGACGCTTGGCGATATCGGCAATAGCAGCATTGGACGAGTCATGGGGACTTCCTGTGTGGCTCGAAGTGGTTTCTGGATTCAGATGCCTTGCGTTGAATAATGTAAGCCTCTACCTTGTGTTGGTCGTTGGAGTATTGTTAAGGGTTGTTCCATTTATATATGTCGTGAACCTTTGATGAGAGATTATATGTGCGTTAAGTTATTTTTGAACACTGTGTTCTCTCTGCGTTAAATGGGTGCATTTGGTAATGGTATTCAGTTCTGAGAGGCATCGTTGGAACCAACATTAAACCACCTTCTCGTGGGATCTCGAAAGGCCAAAGGTGAGGGGCATCACAGGGGCAGTGCTAGATCTGCTTTTTGCTTCCATTTTTAAGTCGTTTCCAACAACCAATACCATTTTAAAGTCGCCCATAACTTCTGCAATCTTCTCGATTTCGTGAATTTCAATTTTTTCCATCATACTGAGGTAAGGCATTAATAGAGGCAATGAAAGTATGAAATGTCTACCCAGAATGTAACCTAGTTCGAGACATCTAGCACCGACTGCCAAAATTTTCAACCACGTAAGATCCATTGATTTTCGTCCTTGAATATCTACGAACATTTTACAAAAAAAAAAGTGAACACTCCTTTTTGTTTCTCAAATTCTGCTCAAATTTTGATCCTTGAAGCCAAATGCTGAATAATTAGTCTTTGCAGCCAAACCTTCAACAAATCCTGTAATAACGTTGTGTGCAAATCCTTAGACTCGATTCTGTAAAGGATCTCACCACTTTTAGTGAGCCCACGTTCCCTACTGTCGATTTCTGAAGCGGAACTACAGTAAGTTTTTGCCTCCTCGTTGTGCTCAATTCATGAAGACTCTTTGCAGTTAATCTTCTAGGGTGTGTTTACGGAGTTTCATTTCATTATTAAGAGTCAGTTGATGCTACAAATGTCATTGTTGGATTTTTCTCTTCATATATATTGGTTGACGTTGAACCGTGATTCGTTGATTGTTGAAGCGTGGGGTTACCAAAATGGCTCAAATTGACCCTTCGTTGGAGTTATTACGAGCTCTAATCATGTATATTACTGAAAGCACAGTTAACGTCAGCAAAGACACTCTCACAGATATTCAAATCTGTCTACAATATGCACAAGAAAACATTGAATTTTTGAAACTCGAATCGCAGCTACAACGAGACGAGTTACAACAATGTAAGCATCATTTTGAACCTGTTTCTATTTAGAACATTGAGATAAACTCCCATCAACAACAAGAATATAAAGTGAAGATTGATTCACATTCAATGCCTAGTTCAAGAGCGGATTTGCATGCAAAAGCAAAAACTCAACATACGCTTCCCAAGCCCATCATCAAACCTTGGGAAGAGCTTGTCCATAACAGGCACAAAACTGGTCTTGGATATGAAAAGCATGTGTCCTTTCATATTCTAGACTATTCCAAGTCCTTTCAATTTCAAAGTGTTGGGTTTCTTCATGATAGTTCACCTTCAGCTGTTTCATATTTTGGTTCTCTTCCACAACAGATTGTTAACTGCCAACACTGTGACCGAGTTGGCCATATGAAATATCACTAGTTTGATCTTCATCCATGTGAGCATTGTCATAAAACCTCTCATTATTCAAACAAATGCTTTAAAATCAAGCCTCTTGCAAGAACAAAGATTCATCTTGGATGGATTGCTTCTTAGCAATGGGCCTCAACAGCCAAGAAGATATTCCAGTCATATGTCAGAACTTGTTCTAGAGTATTGAACAGTCTTGCATTTGAGTTTTCACCATCTTCTCACCTTGTATGTAAGGGGGGGGGATGATGGTCATATACAAGTTTCAAAGCCACATCAAGCAAGCTTGAGCCACAACCTACCATACCAGATTCAGAGATGTAGCCAAAGACAGAGATGCCCCTGAGCATGCCTTTGGTTGGTGGTCAGCCTTAAACCATCTATGCAGGGTTGAGACGTCCCTTTTCATGTTGAGCCTCTCCGTCTTCAAAGAATTGGGGGCACTTCCTCTAGCAAAAGATTCCAGTTTCTTGCCAAACTTGGAAGAGTTCCAAGAACTGCACTAAGCGTTTGAGTGTTGATGGTCATCCTTAAACCACCACCTTATGCCAACATTTCCTAGAGCACATTTAGCCTAGTGTTGCCATGCATTTTTCCACATTTTGTATTACAACTCTCTTCTTGGACTCACACATACTCCTTTGGATTAAGGGGGGGATGTTGGACACTTAATCCTCTAAGGGTTGTGGCGCGGAAGATAAACAGTCTAAGGGAGTCCAAGAGACCCTGGAATACGAAACCAAGGGTCATATGAATGTAATATAAATGTATATCTCTGTCAATAGAAACACAATTCATTGTTTTATCATTCATGTCTACTCACATTCCATGTGTTTAACAGAAAGATTATGTATTGGGCTCATTGTACTCTCTGGTTAAACATTTTATGACAATCTAATAAGAAGAAGATTTGAAAGGGTTTTCCCCCTAGTGGGGTTTGTCCCTGGTCTTTGACCAATCTAGTGTCTCTTATGGTTGTGCTATTGTCTCCTTTATCATTGCATATATTGTTCTATCTTCAGTTATTGCTTATGATTGGAAATATTGTTAATGATTGGATGCATTGCTTAATGAAGATTTGAATTGGGCTGATGTAATTGAAACAGCATATAACAATCTGAAAAATTAACAAGTAGAGCATGCCATGGATGAAAAAGAAGGCATTGTGGCAGAGAGTCTTTCCAAAGGGAGTATGAGGTGCAGGGTAGCAATCTCAATTATGGAGTGGTTGACTGATTGACTAAGCTTGCACATCCCTCAACATTGCAATACAGGACAACACGAGTGATAACGTTGTTTTGCAGAGGAGAATTCAAACTCCATGAGTTGTCGAAAGACTTTGACTTCATGAGGTTGCCTAAGAATACCACAGTTTGGGGTCCTGAAATTCTTTGGATAGGTGGATGGCTTCACCATATGACAAAGTTTGACGGAATGATTGATAATTTTCTAGTGCTATAGCAGGAATACAATGGAGCTTTCTTCAAATCCATTTGGGGTCCTGGAATTGGACTGGGCGTAAAAGTGTCGGAATATAGACAACAAGGAGTCTTCAGGCTCATATGGAATCCCAAAATACAGATTTGGGTTGCTTGGGAGGTAAGTAATCTCGAGAAGGGAGGACTGTAATGTCCCCTTTCGAGGAGGTCCAGTTAATTATTCATTATCACCTAGGAAATAAAACAAAATTATAAAGTGTAATGAATAACTAAAAAATTAGATTAATTATTAAAAAACATGGGATATTATTCGATAACCCATGGTATTTTGGCAGCCCCTAACTTTAAAAGGAGATGAGAGCTCACTTCTTCAGCATGCATTTTGGATTACGGTCTTTTTGTTGAGTTGAGCTTTTGGAGCTAGTATAGGTGAGAGCCCATATGAAAGAGGGTTAGTTTTGCTGGTAAATGATCCACCCTAGCTTAACTAGTCAAGGGGCTTCAATATTGAGACCATATACCCTAGCCACTTGAAAAAGGAGGGATCAAATCAGATCCACTTACTAGGGCTTAACATGGAGATCACGAGAAGAGGTCAATCAAATCTCTCACAGGTGTATAACACTTGGAGAAGCAGCATAAAGGAGGCCAAATTCCATGTTTACTGCATTCATCTTTGGAGGCCACAACATTAGCTTATTATCCATCCAAGTATGCCATATAGTAGGGGGTATTTAATATTTATAGATTTGTTCCAGCTTCTGAAACTAAAGCATTGGCATGTAATCTCATATTTATTTTAATAAAAATAATGCTGAGTTTTTGATAAGTATTATGCTTTGAGTTCTCTTTCTATATGCAAACTGCCATGGTTATAGTTGCTTATTTTCTCTGCATAAGAAGAAAAACTATTGTCATAACTGTTGGACGAAATCCCTTAATCAAGATTTATAGAAGGGTCGATAAAAATAGGCATATTCTTAAGAGGGATATTGCAGGGTCCCAAAATCCATTGAAATTCACTAATAGGAGACATTGTTGTCCTAACTATTTGATGAAATTTTTTAATCAAAATTTATAGAAGGGTTGATAAAAATAGGCATATTCTTAAGAGGGATATTACAGTGTCCCCAAATCCATTGAAATTCACTAAAGGGGACATTACAACTTACCAAACCAACAAAAGAAAGAAGGGATGAAACCATAGAATGTCTTCCTTCCAAGTGGTAGAATTACAAAAAGTGACTTGTCATCCACATAATGAACGAGACTAAGTCAAGTTACAAGTAAAATATGCCAGATGTACATAAAATGCTCTAGCAGAGGAGACACCCCACAAAAGAGAGGTTGACTTGGAGTATAAGCTCAACATTGCCTTGAGAATGCATAGTACAAGTGTCAAATCATGGTGCAGAAATCATCCAAGTAAGAATTAAGCTGATATCTAGCATCCAAAGGTGGAATGGCCTCGTGAATGGAGTGAAAAAGACCCCAGGAAGTTGCTCCTATAATCATGCTCAAGAATCCTCAAATGACGTCACCAAGGTATGACCATGACCATGCCCATATCTCAAACAAGGATCCTCCTTACAGGGTGGAAAGTGACCCTCCAAGTCAAAATAAGTTCCCAATGGCTAGCATGGCATCCACATGACTGAGGTCATCTCTCATATCAAGTGTTGAATAGCTCAAAATGTGATGAAATGAGAAAGCATTGTAGGATTCTCGGCATGGCATGTCAAGAGGAGAACCATGCAAGTGGAAACAACCCATAAGTTGCTTGAGTTACGTGAACTTCCTTGAGATCTATGAAACTACCTCAAGAAATGTGAACTATGTGAGCAACTATAGAATCATCTTCAAGAGTCCATGGCCAAAGTGTGACAATACATAAGTTAGGGGGCTCCATGCTTAGGCATAAAATAAGTGAGCTTCCAATAGGTATGACAACCTTCACAACATGAGCAACACTTTTACATTACATACAAAGAAGTGAGAGAGACTAAAATTTCCCCTAGATCATAAGTCCTAGCAGATCCATCCAAAGACCCCCAACATACCAACCTAGGTCATAAATGACCAACATGATGACAACTTAATGCCACCAAGGGGAAGTTAGCCTAAGCCATAAGAGCAAGGACTATCTTGCAATGGGGACTAAAACAATGGGCCATGACTGACCACAAGGGGTTTCGAGATACCACCTAGGTCCCACACTGTTACATAGATCATCTGAGCATGGCCCAACATAATACAAGGGTACAATATGGCCACACTTTTGGCTTATCATGGTACAATGATACACATATAGGGTGCACGGAAATGAATCTCAGGTGTAACATACTAACAAGGCTCAAGCATACCACCCATCCTAATGATAAGTTCCTGCTAGTTCTCTTGCTATTAGTTGCATTGGGGGGAAAAACTGCTAATAAAGATGATAGTGTTATAAGGAATTTGTGTTCATCTAATACTTCTCAGACTCATGGAGTAGGATGATGATCACAATGATTCCAATTATATCTAGGATGAACTCTAAACTTCAGCATTTTATCTATATTTTATCTTTGTATTCAACACTATTGTACTTAGCAATGACTTTCACCTATTTTTGGTCACCTTGTTGAATATTAATAAAATTATCTCATCTTATCTTATCATCTAAGCATGTTCAAATAGTATGGGACATATCTATATGCTGTCCCAGTATGATTTTTGAATTTTTCACATACAATGAAATCATTATAGTCAAAAAAATGTTAGACACAAGCTTCTGTGGAGCATTAAAAATATTGTTTGCTTTCAATCCAATTTCTAATTTAGGCTTTGACCTTGACCCCAGGTATTGGGAATATTATGCAAATGAGGGGAAACATTAAGACATCTTACAAGGTTTATTTCCTTCACTTAGAGCAAGAAGCCTTCCCTGATGATAGACAAGAGCAGTGTTTCCTGCATAATAATAAAGAGTGATTAAGAAATCCATAACATATATAACATCATATTTTACTACAAATGAATTTGAAATGAAAAGAAAAAAGTTAAAACACCTAGTAGAAACTTTTTTTATTTAAACCCAAAGTGAAACTTGCCTGTCCCCATTCCATATGAATCATCCAACACACCAAGTTTTATGCGTAAACCATATATTATTGAAGTCAACAATCCAAATAAGCCTTTCAAGTCACCAATCTGCATTATCTGCATGTATATCAATTTTCCAATCAGTTTCTCTACAATGATGTTTTAATAATAATAATAATCTAAGTTAAGGTCACAGCCTAGACAGACACCAAATTGATGTATGAGGACCCCTTATTTGTGGGGAAATGAACCCCCTCTGCACAGAGATTATGCAACTGAGAAATATATTTAACAGTCTTAAATTGTTAACCAAAAATAAGAGAATCAAAAACAGTAACACCATACTTCACCTTAAGAACTTCCCCCACCAAAAAAAACACATAAATAGGAAACAATACATCAATTTTAGAGGAACATTATAAATTTAAGAAAATGGCAACATTTGAAATTCAAGACAATACCTTTTTCAAGCTATCAGAAGTGAACATTTTCATGTCATCCAACAAACAAGCAATAAAAGAGCCCGGAATATATGGCACCTTGTTTGAGTTCAATTTTTTCATTGACAATTAAATTTCCTCATTTAAGCAATCCCCCGTCTCTGGCATTAATAGCTTAAAGCAGAGAATGAAAACACAGAATGAATAGCATTACGTTATAGGATGTTTAGAAGATCGCACAAAGAAATTATCCAAGCAAATCCTGAGTTAAGATATTCATGGATCTCCAAGAATGACAATAAACGTTTCCAAAAGGTTTAATATCTTGCACAGACAGGTATTATCCTTTCACACTTGACACTTCATGGAATGATCATAACTATTCTAGGTAATATTAATGGTGAAGATACAATATCAGCTTTATGACACTCATACATCTTAGTTGACAGGAAAAAGAAGAATCATGGGCTGGCACAAAAAGAAAATGAAGGCCTATATCCATTGATCTTATACATTCACATATCAAGGATTGAAACAGCTCTGTGGATGATATGATAAGGTTCTTTAAAATGTATACTTAACATATGATGATTAGATATATGATATGCATGTAACATTTTTATTTCTGTGTTTAAGGGAAGCAGATCCAACTAAACATTTGTGCTGAAATGTTTTTTAATCATGATCAAGTCAAATATTTTCAAAGCTATGAAACACTAGAAAGAGATGCAATTTAACTTCAGCAAGACCAATGCAAGAGACAATTGTAAAAAACAATCATTTCGTGAGTGTCATATTGAATACATATACAGGATGCTCAACAAAAACAGAGATTCTATTGTAGTAAGTAGAAGTCTATAGCTATGTTTACATCTAAATCTATGCACAATTTTAAATTTTTTATTGCCATGGAGTAGATTGGCAAGACAATACGCTTGTTATGCATGTAGGATCTTTTTATTGCCATGGAGTAGATTGGTAAGACAATACATTTGTTATGCACATAAGATTAAAAAAGGTGCACAGGGGAAAGAAAATAAGGATACACTCCAGCTTTATTCCAACAGGGTGACAAGTAGCATAGAGCGGATACATTTTGCCAATGGTTGTCACCTTGGTAGCAAGTCATAACTAGTAACTACTAGTTCATATAAGAACTTACATAGATCATATTCTGAGGGACATTGTCCTTTGATTACAGTATAGTAGGAAATCCTTAAGGTAATGCTTCTCAAAAATAGTAGGACAAACATTGAAGGAAATAATGGAATGGTGGGACGTCTGGAATGGAAGAGAGAGAGTAAAACTCATATCAGTGTTGGCACCTGTTACCAGATAATCTAGCAGGGCCCGAAGGGGGTGGGGAGGTGCTGGACCCTGTTTTTGTCTCTGCTCATACACTTTTCATGCTACCTTTTGCCCTGTTTTGACCTACAGTCGAACTCTTTTCATGTCATTTTGACCTCCTTGTGCCTGGACTATACCTAATTCCCACCAAGGCAAAAGCATTACAAAAGGTGTTGTTTTAGCTATTTCGATGATCAATATTAGGTAGTTGATTGTGTACTTGTTGTTTACTAATCATTATGGGTGATATATGTGAAGATTGCTCTCACAAGGACCCAGGACTTCAGCATCAAAAGAGAATTTTGCACTCAGAGAAGGAACTGCACTTAAGGCAGCAATCTAGAATTGCACTCCAGGAAATTACACTTGAAGATTTGCACTTAAGGATGAGCACAATGGTCAACATGACCTCATCAAAGTAAACGAGAAAGATCGATGCTTCTTATGCATAATAGCCAGCTTTCAGCTTCTAAAACAGAATTCGGTCTTATCATTTAGATCTTGTATGGCAAACTGTTGATTGCTAACCCTGGATTAGAATGGGAATCCGATTGGCATCTCCATGATTTGATTTTTACTAATTGTAATATGTAAACTGGATTATAAATCCTGTAGAAACAATGTAGAATGGGATAGATAGATACACGCATCCATACTGAGGAATTTAAGTTCTTTTGTTATTGTTCTACTGAGATTTTTATCAATGGAAATGATCTTTGCCTTGGTTTTGCATTGAAGAGGAAATCGTGATTGCAAGAACTGCAAATGTTTGATTTAGTTATTTGATTCTCTTCATTTTACTGTAAGTTTCATGCCCGGTAGTGGTAAGGGCCAAACCACTAGGCAATTTAATTCTGTAGCTAGTAGTCGATTTGATTGCTTTAAATTTTAATTTCTTCCTCTAAATTGTTCTGAAAATAATCTAAATTTAGTTTCCAGCATTTGATTGATTTGTTTTACCAGAGCTTCCGAATTCATAATAGCGTTCTGGCATTTGTGCTGGTTTCTGAGTGAGCTAGTTTTCAGAAGATTGGATTTAGTTAGATGGCAAATGAGTAGATTAATTAATATTTGTAGTTGATTAGATTGCACATTCTCTACAAGTCGATCTCAACAAAAACGCATTCTTTAATTTCTCTTAGGCACTCTCTGTTTTCAAAGCAAATCAACGATGAATGTAGTAACCTCTGTTCACAACGTCTTCAACCCAGCACGTTGATTCTTTACTTCTGATTTAAAACACCTTTCATAGTCTCTGCGTGAGCGTTCTATCTCTTGGTGCACAACAGTCTTGCCCAATCGTAGGCACAATCCAAATCACAAGCCTAAATTACACAACGAGTGAATTGCACAACAATCATCTCAATTCCTCCATAAAAGTCTGATTATAGATGCTTATCTAAACTCGAGAAATACTGAATGAATATTGTGTGTGTGAGGTTTATGCAACAAAAGAATTAGATTCACAGTGTGGGGTATCAACTAATAAATCTCATTAAATCATTAAAACTTAGCATGAAATCCTAGAACTGGCAATTGAACTTGGTTATAATAATTGAGTTGCTGAGATAGCTAATTCCCCTTTCGATTTTCCATTCATAACTTGCAAAGCATGTGTTAAGCATTAAAAATCGATTTCCAAAACAGAATTTAAGAATAGTTAGTTACTGAGGATCGTGTCTTCCTTTGATTGATTGGATCAGGCAGGAGATTCCCTTTAACTCAAATTTCTATTATTTTGAAACAGAGTATAAGTTTGGAGTGACATAGGTTTATCAATTTACAGAAAAGATTTCATTGGTTTGATAAGGAGAGTAGGTATTTCATTTAGTTAAGTCTTCCTTTCATGATGATTGAATGCTAGAAGATTGTATTTCGTTAAGTGAGGATTTGATAGCAGATTTGAAGTTATTGTGTCTTCTTAATTTTAGGCATAGGAATTAGATTTGTCCTTAGTCAAACAAGCAAGAGAATTGAATAGGTTTTTAGTTGGAGATTCTTCCGAGTTGTGTCCAAGAGTGAAGCTTATCACAGAGTTCTAAAGATTTTGTAACAGTACAAAGTAAAACTAAAATTAATGTCTTAATGAAAAACAATTACTTACAAATGAGCTCACCTATATTACCTGTAATTGCAGTCTGCCAAATGATCACAAGATTTTGGGGACGACTCTCCTCCCAACTGTAGGCTCAATTGTGCAGGATTTTGCTACAACTGGCCACCCCCGAGCCCTCAATCAACGACTACTGCCAGTACTCCTAAGTCTTAGTATACCATTCTCCCAAGAGAATTAAAGATAGAATCTCGGAATGATAGAATGCAAGAATGCCTCTCATCTTCCTCACCATCTATTAAATAGAACAAACATTGGAAGGGGAACCACATGCACACAGTCCATGTGTCTACATGCAACTTTGATTTTTTTAGCTTTATTTATTTCTTTACTTTTCTTTTGATTTTTAGCTTTCTTGTTTTATTTTCTTTTTTTTAATAGCTTTACTGATTTTTTTGTTGTTTTCTTTGTTTTATTTCTATTTATTCTTATAGAGTTTTAGTATTTTTATTTTTATTATTTATTATTTATTTTCTTGTATATTTTTTAAATATAATTTAT